>VDFB02369406.1:0-141927 GCA_007258455.2 Sequoia sempervirens
TGAGTTGCTACCATGTACTCAACCTCTATAGTGGATAAAACGACTATAGCCTGTTGCTTGCTCATCCAACTAACTGCACCACCGTTCATCATAAAAATATATCCACTAGTGGACTTTCTACTATCAATGTCCCTTGCCCAATTAGAATCCACATATCCACAAATTATGAGAGTCCTTTGTGATTCAACCAAATTTCCATGGTAACACAAAGCATATTTCGAAGTGCCCTTCAGATATCTAAACACTCTTTTCATAACATCCCAGTGTGACCTTCCTAGATTTTCCATAAACTGACTAAGTACTCCCACTGCTTGGGAAATTTCTGACCTAGTATAGACCATTACATACATTAAACTGCCAATTGCACTTGCATAAGGCACTCTGGTCATGTCCTCCATCTCAGTAGGATATTTTGGACAATCTTCAACATATAGTTTTGTTCCTTGAAAAATTGGAACTAGTTGCCTGCAATCACTCATACCAAATCTCTCCAGAATAGTATTAATATACTTACTCTGGCTAAGCCAAAGCTTTATGCTCTTTCTGGCCCTAGTTATTTCCATTCCCAAAATATACCTTGTTGCACCAAGATATTTCATATCAAACTTTGCAAACAACTGATATTTTAGATCAAAAATCATAAACTTACTATTCCCTATGAACAACATATCATCAACGTAAATGTTGACAAAACAAGGACGGACAATTGAGAGGGGGGGTGAATTAGTTTTCACAGAAACTTAAACCTTTATCACTTAACTTAATCTTAGATCTGATAAGCAATTAACCACAAGCAATTAAAACATCATAGAGACAAAAAACACCAAAATTTTTACGTGGAAACCCTTTTAGGGAAAAAACCACAGTGGATGTTAGTCCACAAGATTATACCTTGTTAAAAGTATAATGAGAAATAAAAAGGGGAATGCACATGCATTTAGGAACACTACCTAGAGCTCACTACTCAAATACAAAAGGGGCTCACTACCCAACAACACATAATAGGATTAAAATCCGGAGGGTATGAACTGAGAAAATAGCTTATGCTCAAGCCTAATTACAGTTCCAATTAAGCTCAGAAAACCTTCACACTTCACTCAATCTTCTTCACACTCTGCTCTACAATCAAATGATATTCACACATACACACATAGGATCGCACAAGCACACCGAGCATACAATGTATAATTTGCGCTGATGAAACAATTGCTCTTATATATCCGCCATGTGAGATTTCATCAATAACTTAGTCGGCCAAGAAAATAAAACATATTTTCAATGTCGGCTCAAATTTACAAATAAATTTGCAATGCAAATCCACCAAGGTCAGCCAAAACATAGTGGAGACCCAAATTAACATCTCCAACACAAAAAGACTTCAATTAATTTCACCTCGAAGATCCACAACAAGCTACCACCAGCATGTTGGCCAAGAACATGAAAAAATCAAACATGTGCAAGAAAATATCTTCAACCATGAGTTCACTGATTAATGTGGGCATACCAAAAAGATAGAGAATGATCTAGAGACATCTGATAACACCAAGAAATAATAGAGAAACATCCACAACAACTGAGATTATCATAATCACACAATCTTCATTCAGGAACACTGACAAAGACCATAGAAACACTGTCAGCCACAACACAATAAAAAATTCACGCAGACCTTTGAAACTTCTAATAGATGATCTAGAAACACTCAACAATAAACCCTTTAATCCACACTAGCTAGTCTTCAACTTATAGAATAACACAACTTCATGACTTGCACAGTTCCACTGGGAACTAGGAATACTTTCTTTTACAATTTTCTCAATATCCTCGACATATACAGTCTCTGATACACCAAATGCTAATAGTGTTGACATCAATGACAACCACATATCAACAACACATCCACAACATCCAATAGTAAAGAGCAATAATAAGAACACGATCATTTTCAGTCTTGAAGTACACACAATGTTCTAATTTTGATCTTACATAACCTAGTGACAAAACAAATGTATCAAATTTCTAGGACCACATTCTAGGCAAATATTTCAAACCATATAGAGATTTCTTTAACTTGCAAACCATATTTTCCTTACCTTTTTCCACAAAGTGCTCAGGTTGGGACATATAAATTTCTTCTTCAAGATCACCATGAAGAAATGTTGTCTTCACATCCATCTACTCAATCTCCAAGTCATATGCTGCTGCAAGTGACAAATAAATATGATAGATGTCAGCTTTGATACTAGAGAAAAGATTTCCCCATAATCAATTCCCTCTACCTAGGAATATCCCTTCGCAACTAACCTCGCTTTTTACTTTTCAACACTGCCATCCAGACCAATTTTCTTTTTAAATACCCATTTGCATCCCATAGGCTTTCTACCTTCAGGCAATGGAACCTGATCCCAAGTATCATTTTTATTTAATGATGCCATTTCTTCATTCATGGCTTCCAACCAAAAATCTGAATCAGACATTTCAGTTGCCTCTTTTATAGTCCTAGGCTCATCAATATTAGTAATCAAAGAATAGGCATAACTAGAATCCAACATAAAGAATCAATACTTATCCGGTTGTCGCCTTTCATGTGTAGACCTCCTCACAGGTTGAGGTTGAGGTTGTGGTTCGTCTTCAGAACTCTCAAAGCTGCTCAAACTCTCCTTAGCTTTAGGTACACTATCAATGTGTTGTTCCTCTTTTTCAGGAGTTAGAGGTATTTCAACATCATTTTCCTCTTTATTTTCTTACATCCTTGGCTGCAATTCCACTGAAGAAGGTTCCAACTCCCGAAAGATAACACTTCTGCTCTATATAACCTTTTTAGTCACAAGATTCCAAAGCCTATATCCTTTCACACCAATGCCATAGCCAATGAAGATACATTTAACAACTTTGTTCTCCAATTTAGATCTATTCTCATCTAGCACATAAACATATGAATTGTAGCCAAAGACACAAATATGTCTCAAAGAGGGCTTCTTACCAGACCAAGCTTCCATAGGTGTCTTTTCAACAAGTGCTAATGAAGGAGACTAATTCAACAAGTAAGATGTTGTAGCCACCTCAGCGCAAAACTTCTTCTCTAAACCGGCATTGGTGAACATACTTCTTTCCTTCTCCATTAGTGTCTTGTTTAACCTTTCAACAACTCCATTTTGTTGCGGAGTGTAAAGTGTTGTTTTATGCCTTTTAATTCCATAGTCTTTGCAACACCTTTCAAAATCTCCAAAACATAATTCACCACCATTATTAGTCCTTAAGCATTTAATTTTTCTTCCATTCTAATTTTCTACCAAGTTATTAAACTCTTTAAACCAACTAAACACTTCTAATTTAGTTTTCAAAAAATATACAAATGCCCTACTCGAATAATCATCAATAAAAGATACATAATATTTTGAATTTGACAACGAAGAAACATTTAGTAGACCAAAAACATTAGAGTGAATATAATCCAGAACACCAGAAGATTTGTGAGGACTAGAGTAAAAAGAAACATGATGATGCTTACCATATATACAATGTTCACATAATTCAAATTCCATATTACAATCATCAAGCCCCTCAACCAGGTTTTTATTCTTCAAGGCTTTTAAACCTTTTTCACCAATGTGACCAAGCCTTTGATGCCAGAGCATAGTATTCTTTGCTAGAAGTTTAACTTCCAAAGAATTTTCCCCTATAGGGACTTCAATCTCCTTCTCTACATGAACAACCTTCTGTGACTTTGCAGAGACATTGTTACATTGAAAAACAAGTGCATCCAGCTTATACAGAGTACCTATTTGGGCCTATCCATCACCATCAATCCTCTAGTAATTTTACAACCATTTCTTGAGAATGAGACTTGCAATCCAACATCATTTAGCTAACTTACATAATGTAAATTCTGAGCCAAACTTGGTATATGCATTACGCCATCAATTCCCTTATTTCTTCCATCGGGAAACTAAATTCTAACTCTTCCATGACCAACAATTTCCAAAGATGAATCGCTTGCTAAATACACCTTTCCACCATCGTATTTTTCATACTTTGTGAACTAGTCTCTATGAGATGTCATGTGGAAAGATGCTCCAGAATCAATCAACTAGACATCACCAGATGCCTGAGTTGCCAAGGCTACAATAAAGGCATCGACTTCTCTCTGAGAAGAATCATTATCGGAGGAGTTCTTCTTCTTCTTTTTCTTCTCTTTGCAATCCTTTTGGACATGACCACACTACCCATAATTCTAGCACTTCACCTTGGAATTTTTTCCAGGAGACTTTGATCTCCCTTCTGATTTTGATTTGGAATTTTTATCCTTCTTCTTTCCTTTTTATTTCGATCTACCATAGACAGCAAGAGCCTCCTTTTCCATCTCATTTCTTCTGACAACAAAGAAGCAACCACATCTTCCATCTTGAAAGTGGCTGTCATGCTCCCAATCGACATCACTAAATGATCCCAAGAATCAAGAAAAGAACACAACAAAAGTATAGAATGATCTTCATCAAAAAATTTCACACTCACAGATGTTAACTGAGCAATCAATTTGTTAAACATATTCAGATGATTAGCTATAGATGCCGCTTCCTCCATCTTCAAAGAGTACAAATTATTCCTTAAGAGAAACTTAGTCACCAAGGACTTGCCCTGATAAATGTCTCCAAGCTTCTTCCACGAATAAGATGCAGATTTCTCTTCATGAACATTCAGGAGAACAGAGTCTTATCTACCCTTTTGCTTTTATGTTTGTGAGGTCCCAATCTTCTTGCTTCATGCTAGAAGGTTTCATTCAAAACACAACAAGCCAAAGATCATGATCCACCAATAGGTCTTCCATTTTGAGTTTCCACAACTAAAAATTGCTACCATTGAATTTCTCAATTTCAATCTTTCTTGATGTTCTTGCCATCTAAATTTGTAATCGAGATTACCAGACTTCTACAAAAAACTCCCACTGAATAGGATTGACACAACAAACCCAACCTACCCACAAGGATAACACAACTTGCCAGGATTTGATACCACTTGTAAGGAAAGCTTAAGGTGTGAAACAAACTATCCTAATGTCAAAACGGTGAGGAGAATGTAGATATGTCTTTAAATTTTGCAATTACAGTTCATTAAGATGCACATGAAAGAAATAAAAGAATAGAGAAATAAACACATACACAATTTGGACCCCAAATTTACTTGGGAAAACCCTTATGGGAGAAAAACTCACCACACCAAAGAAAAATCTCTTGTATTATTGTAATTGAATTACATACAAGTTACAGACTCTCCTTTTAGATAATCAATCTCACAGTCTCAACAATGGTAGCAGTACAATTTTTTTGATCAATCACTTTGTTTTGTCTCTCTATTTCAATACATTTACAACATACAAAGAAGAAAACTCACTGATCATTTGACCATCGAACCATCTAACTCATCTAACCCATAATAGTTACAGTACGGTGCAATGTATAGCAACAACCATTATTGAAAGATTCTTTGTACAATCAGTTCAGTTCAACTTCCTCTGTTGAGAAATTGTCAAACTTACCATTCATCAAACAACCACCTCCAAGTTAGCAACGTCTTCCACTAATCAACGTACACCTCAGAAGTCAACCAAGTTTGTTCTCGTTCACCCATGGTTCGAAACTATGCTACCACTCATCAATTTGAAGGCTCCCGCGGGGTGGCGGTATACACCACACCTCTCTCACAATCACCTAGCAGTGTAGCGGTACAAGCATGAAAGTGACACTTATGCCATTCTAAGTTGATATGTGACAGAACCAGGGTTATATCAGTGAGTTTGAGACACATATTCTCAACAAATATAGGCTAGCTTTAGAAAAGGAAGGAGAAAAACTCCCTTCAACATTCGATTTGGAAACAATTAGGGAACAACCTTTGGGAAATGTGGCTTATATTCCTCAAGCTTCCATCACACAACTCTTGGTACAAGGTGTAACTCAATCTATCACTCAACCATCTTTATCTCATGTACCAAGTCAACCATTAACTTCTAGTCTTGCAACTCAACTAGGAGCCAACCTTGGTCTCACTCTCAATCTAGGAAGCAACACAACCTTGGGAACACAAGACACAACTATCCCCAAAAACACAAATTTGACATCAACATTTTGTGCCCAACCATATGCTTCCACTATGACAAGTTCCCAAAGTATCCATATTGTCCAAAAGAGTCAAGTGATTCCAACACCCCAAGTGGATCAACAAGGACAAGTAAACACCATAATGCAAGGTCAATCCTCCACTCAACAAGGTCCATCTTCATCAACCCATCCCATTGACACATCAAATCAAATGGTTCCACTAGTCCCTCAAATCAACCAAGGAAACCTATTGGTCACAAATTCCATCAATCAAGGAAACTCATTAGTCCCAAATCAAACACAAGGAAATGCGTCCAATCCATTGGTCACTCAACATTAAAACAATCAAGGGAACCCTTCCAATCAATTGATCCAAAGCCAAAGCATGCCACTAATATTGCAACACCAAGTGGCACCATCTCAACCTTTGGTCCCTCAAGTAATGAAAAATCAAATGGGACCCCAAGCCTACATTCCTACACCCCAATCTCAAATTTTACAAGGAATGCTAGCACAAAATCAAGGACAAAATGTACTAAATCCAAATCTAATGTCCAACCCTCAAAATCTCATCACACATCAACCACCCCACAATCAACTCAACCCACAAATCACTCACAACATGGTCCCTCAAAATCCACCACACATTACACAAAATCAAAATATCGCAAGCTAATACATGCAAACAAGTCAATATTTTTTTAAACCAAAACATTATTTCACAATCCCAATGACAAAATACATTGGCTTATCAACAACCTAATGTGAGTCAACAATAACACCAAGCTCAGTTATTTATGCAACAACAAAAAGCTTAGTTGCTAGCACAACAACAAAAAAGCACAATTATTAGCACAACAACAACATGCTCAACTATAATCCCAACAACAAGAACAATTGCAACCTCAACTACAAGCACAAAAAAAAGATCAATTCTAAGCACAACAAGCTCAACTACAAGCACAACAACAAGCACAATTACAATCCCAACAATTGCAAGCACAATAATATGCTCAACAAAAACAAGTTCTTGCACAACAACAACAAGGCTTGTACTATAACCCACAAAAATCATATGCAAGCATGCAACAAAACATCTTGAACCCAACCTTGTAAGGAGGATACACCACACCTCCACCACTATCACCATCACATACCCAATATCAAATTCCACCATACATCCCATGTAACACACCCCCATATCAAAATCCCGCATTTAACTCATCTACCATTCCACAATATACCACATATGCTCCCCCACTAAACCCCCAAGGCAATTTGTCCTCATAAATTAGGGTGCTCACACAACAAATCAAAGACATCCAAATGGGGAAGACAAAGAACTTGCATGCACAATGGGACATGTATCCATACCCCTTTGATAGAGGCATTACAATGATAACTTTCTCGCCCAAATTTGAAGTCCCAAAATTTGACAAATATAGAGGGCGCAGAAATCCTGTGCATCATATCAAGGAGTTTTGCATAGGATGCATGGAAGTAGCTTACAACAACTCCTATCTAATGTATCTTTTCCCATAGTTTGGGAGGCCCCACAATAGAATGGGTCTCACATTAACTTCGATAATTCAAACCTTCCAAGACATAATTGATCGGTTTTTGGATCACTTTCCCTACAACCTAGAAATGGACATAAGCTTGGAAGAATTGTATACCCTAAAAGAAAACAAGGGTGAATCCTTCACGAATTTCTTACAAAAATGGAGGCAGAGAGCGAGCAAAAGAAAATGGCCTATTCTAGAAGAGCAACAAATAGGGATCATCATTTCCAATGTGGACATAGATATATCCTTTCAACTAAAAATGCAATGTGTCACATCATACAAAGAGCTTACCTCTAGGGCCTTTAACATCAAAAGAGCCCTGATCGTACAAGGAAACATACAAGCATACAAGGACAACCACCCATGTACTAGTTCCAATGACAAGCCCCACGTATGGGCCAAGAAAAAGAACATAACTGATGATGGTTTTGTTGATGCAAAAATGGTCCTAAGTGCTCCTAGACAAACACACAATCAACCAAGGAACATGCAACAAAACATACAACAAACAAATACGTAGGCACAAAACAACCAAGTCAACAATGCCAACACACAAAGAGGGCCACCCCCAAGAAACGTCTACCCACAACGATGTAGATACACATCTTTGGGGGATCATATTGAAGCAGTCATGCAAAATTTGGTGCAATCAAATCTCATCATGTTCCCCAACTATCAAAATTACTAAGAACCTCAAGTTAAACTGCCATGGTATAGCAAGAAGGATTTTGGTGATTTCCATAAGATCAAGGGACACAAGACAATGAGTTGCATGAAACTGAAAAACATCATCCAAGATCTTATAGATAATGGAGACATGACCATAGACCAACAAATCAGCAACCAAGACCTCAAAATATATAAAAACCCATGCAAGATCATAACAAGGGAAATGGAAATGAAAAAAGGAAGGATTACACTAATGTAGGTCATGTGTACAACAATTTCATCGCATCTTGTGATTATTTCATATCAGTCATCACTATCAGAGGACCTAGTGTGGAGTGTGCAGTCACCACATGTCAAGGGAAGGTCACAATCTAAGGTGCACCATCATAGCTTAGGGCATCACCCACACTTTCGAATTCAAACCCTAGTGATTATAGTCTCCTAGATCAATTGAAGAAGACTCCTACCTAGATCTCTATCTTGGACTTATGGAAACTATCCCTCGTGCATAGGGATATCTTAGAAAAGGATTTGTCTACTTCTTCCATACCCAAGAATCTTGATACTCAGAAATTCTAAGCTATGATAGGACACATCACCACTCATCTTCTTACCTTATATGAGAAAGACCTCCCAAGGAAGCCATCACACAATCACGCATTACACCTTGGGATCATCATTCACAAAAATAAAATCAAAAGAGTCTTGGTGGATGGAGGTCTTCATCTAAATATTTGTACCATTCAACTAATCAATAACTTGGGTTACTCTAAATATTTCATTGAAAAGACAAAAGGTGTTACTATAAGGGCATATGATGATCAAGAATGGGTTTCTCAAGGCACAATCAAGATCCCCATCAAAGTAGGACTCACCATTGCTAAAACCACTTGCCAAGTAATTGATCTTGATCTACCATACAACATTCTTCTAGGTCATCCATGGATCCATTCCATGTAAGCTACAACTTCCACATACCATCAATGCATCAAATTTCCTTATGAAGATAAGGAAGTCACCATCCATGGCAGTCCCAAACCATTCTTTTACTGCAAGAACCTTGAAGAAAAATACTACAAGATCCCACAAGTGCCTAAAAGTGATGAAGGACCAAAATCCTCCTTATTCGTTGACCCATCTTCCCTAGCTTCTACCTTTGAGACGAAAACTCCCATCATGCAAAACATACCAGACATCAAGGTAGTGATCAAAGATAATATGTGTGGGGACTATAACTTGAAGAAGGATTATTTTGTTCTTGGATAGTTGCCTCTTTCTCCTAAATCTCATGAGAAGCATCAACCTATCAACAAGGTATTTGAGACAATGAATGTAGCATCTACCACTTTCACCAAGTGGGGAGATTCAAACAAAGAATTCATCAATGAGGAGAGTATATCCAGGTTGTTATACCAGGATAACAGAGCCATGCTCGTTCTTCCAATGAAATATGATAACAAAGGATTGTAGCTAATGATGGGGTGGGGATATAACAAGAATGAGAAGCTAAGGAAGAATGACAATGGTTTGCTAGAACCCCTTGCTCCTGAGAAATGACCCAAGAATCTTACTTAGTCTTGGATGTACCACAAGCAAAGTGACCATTCTTGGAAAGGGTGATTCTAATAAATGAGTTGAGCATTCCTCTTGGTTACCTACATCACGTGATCATACCCTTGATGACTTTCCCCTTGATGTCACAAATTTGTTTGAGGATACCTCCATATTCATCTTAACTACCACATCCTTTGCTCCAAATAGCCAAATCATTGAACTAAAGCTAGTCTACCCTCAACTCATTAATTAAGACCAATGAGGACCGCCTATTTTGGATTCATTCAAAAATGATGAAGCAATCTTCGAGTTTATGGGACTTCATGACAATTTTCCATATGGGGATCACAAAGCAAGGTTTGATATAGAACTAGATACATAGGATTACTATGGGGAAATGATTGAACCCCTCAGTTGCAAAATAAACAATATGAGAATCACATGTCGATCTTTAAGTGAAAACCACACCATGGAACTTTCTAATCATTAAATAGTAAAAACAAAGGATGCATATGACAGTGAAAACCTATTTGAGGCACTGAAGGATGAGGGATTCAATCTTCCCCTTAGTGCAATGCATCTAAAAAAGTCAGCAATACTTGTAGAAAAAGCCAATCCAATAAATGTGGGGACGAAGGAAGTACCTCAGATCACCTTCTATGCAAAATTACTATTGGATGAAGAGCATATTGTAGACGCATAAAATGTACTAATTGACATTGGACATCTTATCCTGATCACTAACACGATTTCATCCTAAATCATCCCTCAGTCTAACCGTTTAATCGAATATCTTTATTTGATTAAATTCATTAATTTTCCTCTCTTAATTAAATAAATCATATATTTAATTAAGTCTCTCTCTTTTGTCAATTAAATTAATCAATTTGATCTAATTATCCCTATTTAATTAAATAATTAATTTTATTTAATTAAATCTCTAAAGTCTATCTATGAAATTGAGTAAATTAAAATCTTATTTAATTTAATCTACCATAATCCCCTTAGTTAATTAAATCAAAACCCTTTTTTAATTAAATATTTAAATCATATTCTTCTCATATTTGATTTAAATCAATCCATAAATTTAAGTCAGATAGGTCACATCATTTAATCCTTCATTAAATTAATTTACCTTCATTAATTTAATCTCTTCTCATGTCCCATCCTTCATATTTTGCCACTTGCACATGAAAATAGAGTTATTTGATTTATTAAATCTCTATTTATCTTCAACATGGCATAAAGTAGGAATATTCTTCAAGTTTGAAATTCAAATCTAAGTGGACTTTGTCCTTCCAACAAGGCATTCAATCCCTCTTACAAGTCCTTTTGCATTGAGCCAAGTGGCCATTACTCCATTTGACTCTCCCTCCACCTTGTCATTAATACAATTTAAAAATTCAAATATTGGCATTTATTGGCACATTCATCAAAACTTTCACATCCTTGGCCCATTCACATTTGGACAAGTGGCACCTTGCCATTGAATGAAATATAGTCCCACATTGCTCTATTTTGGGCATTCTTTCAACTTGACATTCTATAAATAAGAGGCTTCATTCCTCATTTGATCATCCACAACTTGAGTAAACTTACTATACTCAAATCTTTAGCAATCTTCATCCATACTTTGAGTTTGTAGCTAGGTTATGCAGGTTTTTATCTTGGAGCATTCATCACTCTTCATCAAAGTGGATCAATTTTCATCACCAAATAACCATTGCATCATTGGAGTTGGGAAAGGGCCAATTTTCACATCAAATTGGCACCAATTCCCTCAAGAGATTAAGAGTTTTCTTTGCTTTAGAATAGAATTTGATATGTTTTAAGTTTTGTTGTGTTCTTCATTTCATTTCCTCTTTCTTTTGCAATTTAAATGAACTTCTTGAGGAATCATGTTACTAACCTTGCATTTGATTTAATATATTGATTGTTTCTTGTGTTTGTGCAGGTTTGGAATCATGGTTCACACATACTAACTTTGTAGCCTTCCTAAAAGAGCGAAAAGTAAACTTTGCATGGTCCTATACAGATATGCCTACCCTAGATCTTGAAGTGGTTTTGTAGTAACCCATCCTAAATTATTACTTAATTAATATTATTGTAAATGACACATGAATATATTCCAAATTAAAAAGACATAACTAGTGGCTAAATTCAATCATAACTACACATGTCCATTTAAAATGAGTCAATGATTCATAAATTCAATACAAAACTCAAATTACAATATCAAGTTTAACATGGATCCTAAGGCCACAAAGTCATTCCATTTTACACTTCACATCAAATACATGAATGCATTACATCAAGTTACATCTTAGACTAAAATAGTCTTGTGAACAACTAAGGTTCTTCTTTGACGCTTGCCTCCACTGGTGGACGAGAACATGGCTAAAGCACTTTACCACCCAACCATGAAGCTTACGCTTCCCAAAAATTCTTCCAACTTGAAGAATTCCTAACCCTACATAGAAAGCTTAGAAAGAGAACAATCTACAAGGTGGAATCTGGTGTGTGCCCATACATCAACATGCAATTTATGTCTACAAGTTAGAAAATAAAATGCAAGATATATGCTAGGAATGGTAGAGAGTGATATCACAGAGTTCATACATACAAAATGAACTTTATTGCTTGGCCAAGAATATTAAATGTGTTGCGACAACAACAAACAATAGGTTCTGGTAAAGCAAACCTATACTCTTTGAACTCCATTTTGGCACCTATCCCAGAAGGAAAATTTCTACAATACAACATCTCATAACAACTATCTACCCTCTAGCAACAACTAACCTTAGGTGCTCTAGTCTACTTAGGTATCACTATTCTATTCAAGTATTAGAATATTCTTCTAACATACGTTTATGAAAAGAAGAATCAAATTACTAATTTTACTCTTTAGACATAAATCAAATATATGATTCAAATAGAGTGAATTCAACAATCAGTCATATCATTCTCATGACTCATATTTACTTTTCAACATAAGAATTATCCATTTTAAAATTAATTAAAAACAAAAGAAGGTATGTCACAAGTATGAGTATATACATAGACAAAGTCTATGTGCATTAACATATATGTTCCTCCTTAAGTTTTGATTTGTGAATACATTCTGAAATAGATCATTAAATCATATTGCAATTATTAAATGATATTTCATTTGACATTTCTTTTGTCAAAATAAAGAATCCAAAAAAAGTTTACATTAACAGTTTCACACATACTGATGTTTCTTTTGCATTCTCACAAAACTATGATACTCTAATATTGTTGTTTACATATGAACATTCATTGTTTTTAACAGAACTAGTACTGTTTCCTACTAAACAATTATAAGACACTTTGTTTCATATAGAACATTCACAGTTTACATCTATTTAATGTTTTCTAGCTAAATAGTTTAATGAACAAGATTGTTTCCAGCTACAAAGATAACTTTACAACAAATCAATATCGTTTGCAATAGAATATTCACTATTTACATCAATATAATGTTGTTTAAGAATAAATAGTTACATTTTATGACAAGTAATGTCATTTCCTATAGAACATTCTATGTTTACAATTACTTATTGTTGTTTCAAGCTATTTAGATGCTAAATGATAACATTGCAACTTAATGTTCACTATTTTTAAAAGAACAAGGTTATCTTAATAAATATATAATTGTACAATGTTGTTTTGCTAGTAACAAATATTGTCCACAACTAACTCATCTATCATTATCAAGCAAAGCCATTAAAATTTTACTAACAAATTAGGCTTACAGAATGTCCATTATTCATCGTTTCAAAAACATAACAATACCAAAAATTCATTGGCAACTAAATAAGAAATGAAAGAAACTAGACCGACATGATCGTCACATGTGAAATATGAGCAATCATTTGGTTATGAAACAAAACTCAGATGACTTCAGGGTTCTTGGCATAACTCTTGCTTCCATGGTTATAAGCAAAATATTCTCTGGTCACTCTAGGAGTGACTACTCCTTATATGTCTGATACATTCCTTCCTTATCTAATCAAGGATTATATCCGAAAACTCCCATATGGGCTTGTTGGTTTTACACCATACATATAGATATATTTAACATGCAGAATTATGTCTATAATATATATTCAAGAACCAGCCCATTGATCATTTAGATCGACCCAAACAAGGGCTTGGTTGATCTCAAACTTAAAATTATTCCATCATTCCTATCGAACAAGGTCGTCTTCATAAAAACAATAGTATACATACATATGTCATGTTCTTATAGCATCTGTTTAAGCCCTTTACCATTATTGGCCCATCCGATAATGAGTATCAATATTTATAAAATGAAGTATTGGGTATGATGTCCCTCCCATAGGATCGCTAGTTGATCCTCTCCAAGGTTAATCTATTCTAAATAACATAGTCATTCGAAATGAAATTTTGATAGCCATTATATGGCTAGCACCATCATGCAAGATCAAATGATAGACAAGCTATTTAAGGCTCTAAGCCTCGGCCTAGCTCTGTAGTTAGCCACTAAGGATCTAAAACTTAATAGTATTCATACAAGACAGGTCATTTTCCATACGACCCCCACAAGGTTGTCAACAATATTCATACATTCGGCTCAAGGCGGATTCAAACACAGACATAAAATTCACATTTTACTATGTTATTAAAACATCCGACAAAATGAAGGAATACTTCTAGCATGTTTTAGGAATGATAATAAAACCAAATCTATTGCTAAAAGAGATTGATTTACCTCCAAATTTGAGATTTTGTGAAGTTTTCATCATATTTTTCCCCTTTCTTGAGTTCTTTCTCTTCTTTTTTTCCTTCGATCTAATCGAATCCCCTTCGCTATGCTTTTCCCTCCAATTAACAATTCAAAAATGGAAACACATTATTCTTTTTTTGCATTTTACTAGGTGTTGCCATTATGACATTATTGCCTTGTTGCTAGCCACTATCTTTTTTTGAATATTTCCATTAAGCTTTGTGGCAGACCACATCCTTCGTGGGATGCCTTCATGATCTTTATTTAATTTCAAACAGTCTGATTTGGCATATCATCGGTTATCGAATTCAATTTTCAATAAGAATATAAATATGTATACGTATATATGTATATGCATATATATATAATATACATAATTTAGATATATGTATTTATGACTTCATTCATATTTACTGTTTGTTCTTCATTATATATATGTATGTACTCACATTTATTTACATACATGTATATATATAAATTCATGTGTAGATTGTTTGTTTGGAGGAGCTTAAAAGTTCCATATGATATCATTTAATTAAATAAGGAACTTTAATTTCATCTCCAACATCCATATATATGTGAACTAAAAGGGATTTCTTTCTACTTAATTTCACATAATGAAACTCTTATCCTTTTAATCGTTCTGTAAAATACGTACTTTCATTTTCTTCCAAACAGAGTTTAGGTAGACAATTTAATCTACAAGTCGTTCATTTTCAATCTCTGAAACAATTCAAGTCATGAAATTATGTTCTTCTATATATACAAAATAGTTCAAATGCAAGTCATCATGCCATTTGTGGTGTGTGCACCCAGATTCCAACTGGCTTACCATTCGATCTGGCTAAACAATCCTACTTCAATCGTGCTCTCATCCTTCAACCTCTCACCCTGCAATTGCACACACTTGAACTTGCAAAATTTATTTGTAACATTCCATTCTTTATAACATATAAGATAATTTCAAAAGTTCGCATAGTCAACATCAGTTAGCTTTTTTCAATCTATTTTTGAAAATTAAAAAATTTCTATTTTATATATATTGAATTTCTTCAATAATTCAATTTACCATATTATAATAAATATGCAATAAAATTGGGTTATGACATCCTTCCCCTCTTGAAAGGGGCATCGTCTCGATGTCTAGTAAATTGAAAAAAACATCATGTCAAATTTGGGCATACATGTCTATTTCAA
Source organism: Sequoia sempervirens (assembly GCA_007258455.2). Classification (NCBI taxonomy): domain Eukaryota; kingdom Viridiplantae; phylum Streptophyta; class Pinopsida; order Cupressales; family Cupressaceae; genus Sequoia; species Sequoia sempervirens. Next base: position 15,855 of record VDFB02369406.1, read on the forward strand.
CATCATGAAAATTTATATATGTATATTTCAACATCACATCAAATTATATATGTCTATTTCAACATCACATCAAATTATATATGTCTATTTCAAAATCAAAATTAAATCATAGAAGATCATAGTATCTCAATCCAAAAGTTTTCAAGCAAAATTGTTGAGGTCTCTTTCTCAAGAAAGCAAATGTGTAAAGGAGCATTCAATTTCTTCCACATCCTCCCAAGTAGCACTTTCTTCTGAGTATTGGTCTCATTGGACCTTAAACTAAGCAATATCTCTACTCCACAACTTAACATTGCGTCTATCTAGGATTCTAATGGGCTCCACTAGCACCACTCCTGGGTCATTTACCTGCAAGGATTGCCAGTCAAGCACATGAGTCACATCAAGATGATATGGATTAAGCAAGGAAAAATGAAACACATTATGAAGTCAAGCCAAAGTAGGTGGTAGAGCTTCTCTATAAGCAACTAGGTTAACCACTTCAAGGACTTCAAATGGTCCCACATATCTTGGGGCCAACTTGGAATACTTTCCAAAAGCAATAGAACTTTTATAAGGTTTAACTCTGAAGAAAACCTTGTCCCCGATTGCGAACTATCTAAGATTTCAATTATTTTCGGCATAACTCTTATGTTGGTCTACCGCCTCCTTCAATCTACTCTTAATGACCCTCATTTGTCATTACATTTCCTTAAGCATTTCAGGTCCTACTATGATCCTGTCCTCCAATTTATCCCAACTAATGAGGGTGTGATACTTCCACCCATACAGTGCTTCAAACAATGTCATGCCTAAGGATGTTTGATAAGAGTTGTTGTAAGAAATCTCTACCAAAGGAAAATATTCTTCCCACCTATATTGTTGGTCCATACAATACATTTGGAGGAGGTCTTCAACTACCCAGTTCACCCTCTCTATCTACCCGCCAATCTGAGGATGATAAGCTGAGTTGAAATTTAGCTTGGTCCCCAATGTAGCATTCAGGGTCATCCAAAACCTTGAGGTCATTCATGTGTCCCTATTAGAAATGATAGTCTCTGACACTCCATGTAAGTGGAAGATCTCTTGGACAAATTTATTAGCCAGGGTCAATGATCCATCCTTAAGGTTTCATGGAATGAAGTGTGCAACCTTAGTCAACTTATCAATCACAACCAAGATAAAATCATGCTTGTCCTTGCTCAATGACAACCCCTGTACAAAATCCATATTGATCACATGCCATTTATACTTAGGTATGTCATGAGGATACAGTAACCCAGCTGGATGTGCATGCTTAGCCTTGACTCACTGACACTCTAAGCACCTGGCTACATACTCCACTACATCCTTCTTGAGTTTAGGCCAAAAATATAGAGCCTTCAACTCTGTGATCATCTTAGATGTGCGAGGTGTCTTGAATAAGGTACATTGTGAACTTCTTCTAAAACCAACTTTCTTAGCTCTCTAGATTTAGGAATATACATTCTTCTTTGATATCTCAAAAAACCATCCAGCTCAATCTCATACCCATCGAACCGATGATCTGAAAGATTTATTGCTAGGGTTCTGTTCACTCTCTCATAGTGCTCATCCCCTTGTAGATAATGAATCACTTATTGTCTCAAGTTAGACCTTGTTGAGATAATGGCTGCCAGATGTCTTTGTCTAGTAACAACATCAACCACTTTGTTCTCTTTCCCATTTATATACTCAATTCCAAAGTCATACTCGCTAAGGAATCCCAACAAACTTCTTTGCCACACATTAAGGTTTGGTTGGGTAAATATGTATCTCAATCCTAAGTGGCATGTCTTGAGTTCAAATAAATTTCCCAATAGGTAATGCCTCCACATCTGTAAGGCATCAACTATTGCAGCCAATTCTAAATCATGAGGCACATAGTTCACTTTGTGCTACTTGAGCTTCCTTGATTTATATGCTATCACTTGTTCGTCTTGCATTAATACCACTCCCAATCCCTCTCTTGATGCATCTGTGATTACTGTGAATCTCCCATTAAGATCAAGGATGGTCAACACTGGTGTTATCATGAGCCTCTCATTCAGGAGTTGGAATGTGTGCTCAAATTTCTCGGTCCATTCAAACCACGTTCCCTTCCTTTGGAGTGATGTAATAGGAGACGCAATTTGGGAGAACCCTTACATGAACTTCTTATATTATCATGTGAGACCCATGAAGCTACGAACTTCCAACACATTCTAAGGCACTAGGAATTCCATGATTTCCTTGATCTTCTCAAGGTCTATGGAGACTCCTTTAGCTGAAATGATATGGCCTAGATAGTGCACCCTATCTTTATAGAATGAACACTTGGACAACTTCCCAAAGAGTTTACTTTCTCTCAATCACTAAAAAACTATCCTCAAATTTCTATTATCCTCTTTGATAGTCTTTGAGTAGACTAGAATGTCATAAATGAAGATCAAAATAGTCAAATAAGTATTATCTGAATACACTATTCATGAGGTTCATAAAGGTTGTTGGTGCATTAGTCAAACCAAAAGATACCATAGTGAACTTGTAAAGTCCATATCGAGTTCTAAATGCAATCTTTGGAATATCTTCTTCCTTAATTCTCAATTGATGGTACCCTGACTTGAGATCAATTTTGGAGAAGACCATTGCTCCTTTCATTCAGTCAAATAACTCATCAGTCCTCGGGAGTGGATACCGGTTCTTGATGGTCACCTTGTTCAACATCCGATAATCTATACATAGATGCAAAGTTCCATCCTTCTTTTTCACAAAGATAACCAGTGCTGCCCAAGGAGACACACTGGGTCTTATAAGCCCTTTTTCCAAAAATTCCATTAACTAGGTGTTGAACTAATAGAGTTATATGGTGGTCATTCGATAGGGTGCCTTGGATTGAGGCTCAACTCTTGGAACAAGGTAGATAGAAAATTAAAATTCTTGTTTTGGAGGAAACTCTGTAAGTTCATCAGTGAATACATCTTGGAACTCCTTGAGAATAGGATAGTTATCTAAATACGGTTCCTTGTTGTCAAGATTATTGACATGCACTGCATAAATTGCACATTCCTTTCAATGAGCCTTCTTGAGCTGCATCGTAGAAATCTGTCTAAGCTCTAAGGGTCTCTACATTCCACAAAACTCAAGTGGGTTTCCAAAATCATCTAGACAATTGACCAGCTTATCCTCATAGTTCACTATAGCCTTATTCTCAGTTAAACAATTTATTCCCAAAATTACATCATATGAGCCTAAAGGTGCCACATACAAGTTGACCTAAGTTTGAAAGTTTGGAATCTCTAACTCACTACAAAAGAGATAGGTATCTACCCTCTACTCTGCTCGATTACCATACTGGAATGTCCATGAATTTTCCATGTATCCAAGTCTAATGGGTATCTTGGAAATTATTCTAGGATCTATAAAACATTCAGTAGCTCCAGTATCAATTAAGATAGAGATAGATTGGCCATAGAGCTTACCCGTCAGCTGAATTGGTGAAGCCTAATACTCTACCTATCTGTTATCTACTACAATGTGGATCTGGTGATGCTAAATCTACTCGTATCTTCCTTCCTTCTATGAATTTGACCATTGAGGAAAATTTGAGGCATAATGATCACCTCCACGAGTATAACATCCATCATGAGGCCCTTTGTGACCTCCTGGCTTGTCCTCTCTAAAGCCCTTCTGCTTATGATTGTCTTTACCCTTGCCTTTTCTTTCCTTCTTGTTCTTTCCACCATTACCATCTTCACCCTTCTCCTACAACTCACTTCCCCTCTTGAGATTACAAATCTAATGGCTCTTGTCTCCTTTATGAATTTTTTTTTTTCCCATACCACGACTTAGAATTTGAGTCATTGTAAAGATTGGATGAATGTTGCAGTTTATGTTCCTATTTGGTGGATTTTAGGAAGACTTCATTCATGGTTTGAGGTTCATTCATATCCAATTAAGCTCTTATGTGGGTTCTAAATCCCATTATAAATTTCTAGATATGGAACCATTCATCTCCTTGATACTGAGGAACATACTTCAATAGGTTGGTGAACTTTTCCAAATACTGAATCATAGTCATATTTCCCTAGGTTAAGTTCTAAAATTTTGTCACTTTCTTCTCAAAGAAAAGTTGTGGTAACCATATCTTCCTGAAGGCTTGGAGGAATATTTCCCAAGTGATCTCAGTAGGCTAAAGATTCTGTTCTAACTTCTCATTATCCCACTAATTCATTGCTTCACCTGAGAGCTAATACATAGCCCATGTCACCTTAGTTTGTTTAGAAAGGTTACAGAGCCCAAAGTATTTTTCCATCTCTATAATCCAAGCCTCAACTCCTACTCTGATAGCCTTACCATTGAACTTGGGTGGTACTACTCTCTTTCCCAAGCTCTTCCTTAATTTTTCCTCATGGACCTACACCTATACCACCATCTCCTTGATTTGCTTCTACATTCATATAGTCCCAATCCTCGCATGCCACTCAGAAATCTTGCTCAATGTGATCCATGTGAGACTCTTTCCAGCTCAGAAGCTCTACAATCTATTTCAGCCTCTTGTTAGGTCAATTATCAAAACCACTACCACCCATCTCTTGCTTGGTGGTCACCATGTTGTCCCACACTTAACCTGCAACACATTCATGTTTATCACATCTCAACACGGGGTTCTACAAATAAATGTTCTTATTCTACATCGCATAATTTCTCATATGCATATATATCTCATTCCTAGAAGACATACACATACATTCATAATACACACATTTTGGAGTCCATGTGAACACACCAAAAAATATTATCTAATTTTATTTATATTACAAGTGAGTCAATAGACCCTTATTTACAATAGGCTTCTTGTTACATCATTCTAATTTCTCTTCATCAGAAAGAGGACATTCCTTTGGGTCCTCATTTGAATTTACATCAAACTTTACAGAAGAGGATGGTTGAGCACGCAGAATATCCTTTTCCTCTTTAGTCAACAAGGGTGCATTGGGTCCACACCCCAGAGGCCAGTCCCAGATTGCAGAAATTTTTTTAATCTTAGTTGTTTGCTTCTCCTCAATCTTCAATCCTCTCTCTAGCTTGAGTTGTCTAAGAACCTAAGCTAGAGTTTTGTCATGGAGAATTTTTGATTGAACCTCTGTCTTTGCATTTTCATCCCTTACATCATTATTTTGTGAGGTTCCATTCATCCTACCTTTGACCTTCCCATTCCTGCATTCAATCCAGGTTCAGTCAATTCTTAGGAAAACTAAATTTTGGGCAAGGGTAAACTATCCCTAGTCAAACTATGGTAGACTCGAAAGGTCTAGAGTTGAACCCTAAGCTCTGATACTAAATGTAATAACCATCCTAAATGATTACTTAATTAACATTATTGTAAATGACACATGAATATATTCCAAATTAAAAAGACACAACTAGTGGCTCAAGTCAATCATAGCTACACATGTCCATTTAAAATGAGTCGATGTTTCATATATTCACATCAAAAGTCAAATTACAATATCAGGTTTGACTTGGCTCCTAAGGCCAAAAAGTCATTACATTGTACACTTCACATCAAATACATGAATGTATTACATCAAGTTACATCTTAGACTAAAATAGTCTTATGAACAACTAAGGTTCTTCTTTGATGCTCGCCTCCATTGGTGGATGAGAACATGGTTGAAGCTCTTTACCACCCAACCAAAAAGCTTATGCTTCCCTGGAATTCTTCCAAATTGAAGAATTCCTAACCCTACATGGAAAGTTTAGCAAGAGAACAATCTGCAAGGTGGAATCTAGTGCGGGCCTATAGATCAACATGAAATTTCTATCTACAAGTTGGAAAAGAAAATGTAATATCTATGCTAAGGATAACAAATAATGATATCATAGAGTTCATACATACAAAATGAACTTTATTTCTTAGGAAAGCATATTAAATGTGTTGCAACAACAACAAACAATAGGTTCTGGTAAAGCAAACCTATACTCTCTGAACTCTATTTCGGAACCCATCTAAGAAGGAAAATTTCTACAATAAAACATGTCATTATAACTATCTACCCTTTAATAGCATATACCCTAAGGTGCTCTAGTCTACTTAGGTATCACTATTCCATTCAAGTATTAGAATATTCTTCTCACATATGTTTACGAAAAAGAAGAATCAAATTACTAATTTTACTCTTTAGACACAAATCAAATACATGATTCAAATAGAGTGAATTCAACAATCAGTCATATCATTCTCATGACTCATCTTTACTTTTCAACATATGCATTATCCATTTTCAAATGAATTAAAAACAAAATAAGGTATGTGAAAAGTATGTGTATGTACATAGACGAAGTCTATGTGCATTCACATATATTTTCCTACTTAAGTTTTGATTTGTGCATACATTCTAAAATAGATCATTAAATCAGATTGCAATCATTAAATATTCCATTTGACATTTCTTTTGTCAAAATAAAGAATCCATAACAAGTTTATATTAACAGTTTCACACTATTAGTTTTTAGATCAGAAATGCAAATAAGCAAAAAATACAACACAGAGAACAATGAGCACAGTATTTTACCCTAGGAAAACCCAAAAAAATATTCTCTTATAAATCAAAAGAATAAGTGTAGAAATTGCACACAAAATTAGGCCCTAGAAAAGGCCAAGTCTAATACAATGAATAATGACACTTCTCCTTGAAGTGAATCTTGAAGATACAAATAATGCCACTTCTCCTTGAAGTGAATCTGTTGCTTAGAAGGTGAACCTATTGTTGAAGAATTTGAATTGGAATGGAATTAATGATGATCAAATGAGGAGACACCTTCTTCTTTATATACCAAACAAGGTGCTCTCCTCTAGAGCCGGCCTTTAGTTGAATATAATATTTTAACAAAAGGAAAGGGTTGACCTGCCTTTGTTTAATTTTATTTGACATAAAATATCTTCCGAAGCTATAAAACACTAACGTTCCCTCTTAGCTAGGGAGGTATTTTCAAATATCCTCATCATGGAGTCTCTCAACATGACACCCACAATAGGTACACACATTTGTGGAAAAAATTATTCTCAGTCTTAGATATGTAAAAAAATATGCTTGTCATGGAGTCTCTCAAGATGACGTCTCATCTCAGTGTCAAAGATGTAGAAAATAACCTCACCAGGGGGTCTCTCAACATGACATGTCATCTCAGTCTCAGATATGTACAAAATATCCTCGTCATGGAGTCTCTCAACATGACGTCTCATCTCAATCTCAGAGATGTACAAAATATCCTTGTCATGGAGTCTCTCAACATGGCATCATCTTAGTATCAGAGATGTACAAGTGCTTACACCTCATATTTCTCTGTCTCAAAGAAATATACACTACAAGGGCTTTCACATTTCTCTGTCTTAGAGAAATATACACTAAAAGGGCTTTCACCTCATATTTCTTCATCTCAGAGAAATATACACTACAAGGGCTTTCACCTCATATTTCTCCATCTCAGAGAAATATACATTACAAAAAATCTTCATGATGATGTGACTCCCTCTGAAGCTCCAAGTACTTGCATCAACCTCCTGACCTCCTTGTCCAAGATTGCCTATAGTGCTTGAATTAGAGGAATGGTTTCCAACACACACCTCTAGCACTACTGACTTGCAGTAGTCCAGGATTGTCCTCCACGACCTCATCCTAGATCACCCTATTCTAAATAGGTTTTTTGTGCTACCAATGTCAAAACATGGTTGAACGCCTAGAGAAATTTCGTTCTCTACAGCTGAAGAGGCTTTCCAAAGACATGACCTTGCAATAATGCAACCCACTTAGCTGACACCTTTACTTCTTCTCAGTGAGTCACTCTAGTTCCTTGAGACATAGGACTCCATTTTTTTAACACAAAACTCCCTCTTGATCCCTTCCTCAAACAGATCTCAAACCTTAGTTCTCTTCCCAGACATGTCATTGTTTTACCCAACTTGCAAAGAACCAAAAAACTGTTTTGCTTTCACAACTCTCAAATCAATAGCCATTAACGTGTCTTCTCCAATGATCTTTGATAGGAACCTCACTGTTTTCCATAATTCTTTCTAGGGATGCCAATAGTTGACCATGCAAGAACCATAGATTTTTGTTCCTATAAGAATTGGCTAGAAGGTAGCCACCCAAGATCTAGAGGCCTAATAGAAAGCACAAAAGACAGATAGAATATGACAAGAATAAACTGTATTCAATGTCAATAATATGAGATGATAGAATGGTACAAATCAATGTATATAGGAGACCCCTTGGTTATATAGCCAAGGTGAGAACATAGGAGGGCATAAGATTATGACAAGTGTCGTAATCTTATGACATGTGACAATTAGGAAAAGTTATCACTCCACCTAAAGTGGAAAAGAGATAATGTGATAATCACCACAAAAGGTGACCCACAAAAGGTGGAAGTGATGAGGTAATGACATGTCAAGTCCACCAAAAGTGGAAAATCTCCAACAACCTCCTATGTGGTCCCTAAGTATACTTAACTAAGGTGTAATCAAGACCTAGGACAAGGTACAAGACATTTAATTACACCAACAGTTCCAAATCAAGAGGACAAGATTTCTATCGTATTGTTGTTTAGTTTCTTCATCCTTCTCAATCTTCTTTGCTGATGCAAACTCTCCATCCAAGGTTGACCCAACCTTGTGCCCTTGAGAGATGTCCCCAGTGAAGAATCATGAGAGTTATGTGCCACCAACTCAGTCCCATAGTTGTAAGCTATGTTTCCATGTTTGTTCATTTCTCCAGTCGTCATGACTTCCTAACAAGATGCCTCAAGCTCTTCCTTCCATTGAATTCCTTCTAAAATATCTAATAATTAATCCATCATCCTTATTCAAAGGTACAAATATTTATCTATCTTATCATTCATAAAATAATTATCTCTTTATGGTTTTGTTTTGCATTCTCACAAAATTGTGATACTCTAACATTGTTTTGATTATAGGGAAAAACGGGTTTTGAAGGGACCCAAAACCCTTTACAACTGAGGAAACAAAATTCTACAAAGAAGGTATTTCAAAAGACAACCAGTAGCAACTCAATAGCCAACAAACACAACCGGGTGGGTGCTATACTAAAATTAAGACAAATAACAACCAACAACACCCAATATCCACACAACAACAAAATAACCTAAAAAATATATATACAATTATACTCTAACAGGTTTTTTTTGAAGTGATACTCTAACATTTTTGTTTACATATGAACATTCATTGTTTTTAATAGAACCGGAATTGTTTCCTACTAAATAGTTATAAGACAAGTTGTTTCATATAGAACGTTCATAGTTTACATCTATTTAATGTTGTTCTTGCTAAACAATTTAATGAACAAGACTGTTTTCAGCTACAAAGATAACTTTACAACAAATCAATGTCATTTGTAATAAAATATTCACTATTCACATCAATACAATGTTGTTTCAGACTAAATAGTTACATTTTATGACAATTTTTTTTTCCTTTAGAACATTCTTTTTTACGATTATTCATTGCTATTTCAAGTTGTTTAGATGCTAAATGATAACATTACAACTTAATGTTCAGTGTTTTTAATAAAATAAGGTTATCTTACAATGAATAGATAATTGTACAATGTTGTTTAGCTAGTAACAAATATTGTCTACAACTAACTCATATGTCATTATCAAGCAAAACCATTAAAATTTTAATAACAAATTAGGCTAACAAAATTTCTATTATTCATCATTTCAAAAACATAATAATACTGAAAATTCATTGGCAACTAAATAAGAAATGAAAGAAACTAGACCGACATGCTCATCGCATGTGAAATCTGAGCAATCATATGGTTATGAAACAAAAATCAGGTGACTTCAGGGTTCTTGACAAAAATCATGCTTCCATGGTTATAAGAAAAATGTTCTCTGGTCACTCTAGGAGTGGCTACTCCTTATATGTCCGATGCATTTCTTCCTATCTAATCAAGGATTGTATTCAAAAATTCCCATGTGGGATTGCTTTTTTTACACCATACATATAGATATATTTGACATGTAGACTTATGTCTATAATATATATTCAAGAACCATCCCGTCGATCATTTAGATCAACCCAAACAAGGGCTTGGTGAATCTCAAACTTAAAATTATAAAATCATTCCTATCGAACAAGGTCAAATTTATAAAAACAACAATATACATACATATGTCATGTTCTTATAGCATTTGTTTAAGCCCTTTACCATTATCAACCAATCTGATAATAAGTATCAATATTTATAAAATGAAGTATTGGGTATCATGTTGTTCCCATAGGATCGTTAGTTGATCCTCTTCAAGGTTAATCTATGCTAAATAACATAGTCATTCAGAATGAAATTTTGATAGCCATTATATGGCTAACACCATCGTGCAAGATCAAATGATAGCCAATCTAATTAAGGCTCTAAACCTCGGCCTAGCTCTGCAATTAGTTGATAAGGCTTTAAAATTTAATAGTATTTATACAAGGCAGGTCATTGGCCATGCAACCTCCACAAGGTGGCTGAAAATACTCATACATTTGGCTCAAGGTCGATTCAAACATAGAAAAAAAAATTCACATTTTACTGTGCTATTAAAATATTTGACAAAATGAAGGAATACTTCTAGCATGCTTCGGGAATGATAATAAAACCAAATCTATTGCTAAAAGAGATTGATTTACCTCCAAATTTGAGCTTTTGTGATGTTTCCCTTAGATTTTTCCCCTTTCTCGAGTTCTTTCTCTTCTTTTTTCCTTCAAGCCAGTCGAATCCCCTTCGTTGTGCCTTTTCCTTTGGTTAACAATTCAAAAATGGAAACACATTATTCTTTTTTTGCATGTTATTGGGCATTCCCATTATGGAATTATTACCTTGCCATCGGCAACTATCTTGTTTTGAATATTTCCATAAGCTTTGTGGCAGACCATGTTGTTCGTGGGATGCCTTCATGATCTTTATTTGATTTCAAACAGTCTAATTTGAGATATTATTAGTTATTGAATTTAATTTTCAATAAGAATATAAATATGTATATGTATATATATAATATATATATGTGTATTTATATGACTTCATTCATATTTACTATGTTTGTTCTTCATTTTGTATATATATATACTCACACTTATTTAAATACATGTATTTATATATACTCAAGTGTAGATTGTTTGTTTGGAGGAGCATAAAATTTCCATATATATGTGAACTAAAAGGGATTTCTTTCTACTTAATTTCACATAATGAAACTCTTATCCTTTTAATCATTCTGTAAAATATGCGCTTTCATTTTTTTCAAAACACAGAGTTTAGGTAGAGAATTTAATCTACAAGCCATTCATTTTGAATCACTGAAACAATTCAAGTCATGAAATTATGTTCTATATATACAAAAATAGTTCAAATGCAAGTCATCATGCCATTTGTGGTGTGTGCACCTAGATTCCAACTGGCTTACCATTCGATCTAGCTAAACAATCCTACTTCAATCATGCTCTCATCCTTCAACCTCTCACCCTGCAATTTCACACACTTGAACTTGCAAAATTTATTAGTAACGTTCCATTCTTGATAACATATAAGATAATTTCAAAAGTTTGCATAGTCAACATCAGTCAACTTTCAATCTATTTTCAAAAATTCTAAAATTTCCATTTAATATATATTGAATTTCTTCTATAATTCAATTTACCATATTATAATAAATATGCAATAAAATTGGGTTATGATAGGTTTTCCATCATCTTGTAATTTATCTTGAAGCTAAACCAGTAAAGTAGAAGCTAAGAAAGATGCACCCGTAGATAGAACTATTAGTTAAACTGGAATTGCATAAACTTCTTGACATAGGATTTATCTGATCAATAGACTATCTTGAGTGGGTTTCAAACCTGGTGTTAGTCTCAAAACCCACTAGGGGCATCAGAATATGTACTAACTTTAGAGATTTAAACAAAGCATGCTCAAAAGATGACTTTCCTCATCCAAATATTGACATTATTGTAGATTTAATTGCCAAACATGAGATGCTATCACTTATGGAAAAATTCTTAGGTTACAAGTAGATCATGATTTCCAAGGAAGACCAACATAAAACCATGTTCACATGTCCGTGGGGAACCTATTGTTGGAATATAATGTCATTTGGGTTAAAGAATGTTGGAGCTACTTATCACAAAGAAATGACACTGATCTTTCATGACATGGTCCACAAAATTGTTGAAGACTTTGTGGATGAAATCATAGCCAAATCAAAGACAAGGAAGGAGCATATAAAAGTAATAGGATCAATCTTTGACATACTCGAGGAGTACAAGGTGCGGTTAAATCCAAAAAAGTGATTCTTTGGTTTCACATAAGGCAAACTCCTAGGGTACATAGTGTCACAAAGAGGAATTGAGATAAATCCAACCAAGGTCAAAGCAATTTTGGATATGGAGCCACCACAAACACTAAAGCAAATGTGAGGTTTACAAGGTAGATTACAGTCTATTAGGATTTTTATAGCATGACTAGCAAATAAGATCCACCCCTTTTCTCAACTCTTCCATAAGGGGATAACATAGAAATGTGATGAGAAATGTGACAAATCATTCCAAAAAATCAAGGATTATCTATCAACACCTCTTTTTCTTATGCCACCAATACTGAACAAACCTTTGATCCTATATATCTTGGCTAGATTAGCAGCTTTGGGTGTTCTTCTTTCTCAACATGATGAAGCAGGGAAGGAAAGAGTCATTTACTATATTATTAGGACTTTGGTGGGATACGAGATGAATTATTCACCCATTGAAAAGGCTTTCCTAGTAGTAGAATTCACTTCACAAAAATTTAGACGTTGCATGATTTCACATCAAATAAAAATCATTGCTAAGATTGATCCATTGAAATATTTGTTATCCAAGACAACTCTCACTGGATGAATGGCTAAATGGGTGATGATCCTAATAGAGTTTGAGATAGAGTATGTAGAGTGAAAGGCTATCAAGGGGCAGGTCATCATAGATCAACTGGTAAAGGAACCTATCTATACAAAGAATCCATTGGTGTCTAAATTTCCTGATGAGTCAATATTTTTCCTTGATGTGGTGTATTAGTGGAAGATGTATTTTGATGGATCACATACACAACACAGATCTAGAGCAAACATTGTCTTCATCACCCCACAAGGTGATTTTATTCCTAAATCATATCGGCTATCTTTTCCATGCACCAACAACATTGTCCAGTATGAAGCCCTTATAACAGGATTGAGAATTGAGGTATAATGGAAAATCCAAGAATTAAGGGTCTATGGAGATTCATAGTTGATTGTTAATCAGGTCAATGAAAATTATTAGACTAAGGATGACAAGCTCACACCTTACATAAAGATGGTGGAGAGTCTCAAAGATTTCTTCATCAACATAACATTTGAACAAATACCACATATTAATAATCAAGCATCCAAAGCTATGGAAACCATTGGGTCCTTGTTAGACATGCCACATAACATTCTTCAATGCAAATTCCTTGTCGAGCAACTTCTCGTATCAGCATTCAAGGTACCTAAATCTGAATTTGTATGTGAAATCATTTGGTCTCGATTCCCCATGGTACCATGACATCTTTACCTACCTAAACAGAGGTATCCTTCCAATTGACATTACTCCAAATCTTAAGAAAACCTTTGTCAGGAAATCATCTTGATTTGTTATCTTAGGTGATAACCTTTACCGTCAAAGTATTGAAGGGACATTATTATGATGTCTTAACCAAGGCTTTGACTGTGTTGAAAGAAGTGCACAAAGGCATTTGTGGATCACATTCAAGTGGTATGACCTTACCTAATAAATTGTTGAGGACAAGGTACTACTGGCCTACCATGGAATGGGAAGCTCATCAATATTTGAAGAAGTGTTTATACTGTCAATTTCATGGGGAACTCATCCATGCTCCAACTCAATAACTCCAACTAATTGTTACACCTTGGCCTTTCTCACATTGGGGACTCGAGCTCATAGGAAAGATCACCCCTACCTCATCTAACAGTCATAATTTTATCATTACAACCACTGAGTACTTCATGAAGTGGGTTTTTAGAAATCCCTATGACCTACAGCAAGGGAAAAAAATCTCCAAATTCATCTTGAACTACCTTATTTGTCCCTATGGTGTTCCAAAAGCCCTTATCTTAGACAATGGAACACCTTTCAAAAATTAGTATGTACGTGAGTTACACCAAAGATTCAATATCCAACACCAATTATCTACCCCTTATTATCCCCTAGGGCAATGACCAAGCTAAGGCTTTGAACAAAACCATCCTCACGATACTGAATAATATAGTCAATGAAGTTGGTTGTGACTAGCATTTGCAATTAAACCCCACCTTATGGGCCTATAGAACTAATATCTGCATGCCCATAGGTTCCACACCCTTTTCCCTAGTGTATGGAACTAAAGCTATCCTACCCATCGAGCTTGAGCTCCCATCACTGAGAATATCATTGAAAAATCTTATTACTAATGAAGAATACAAGGTGTTTCAGTTGAATGAGCTCGAGTTGCTGGATGAGTGTGGTCTCGATGCTCTAAATCACTTACAGGTGTATCAAAACTAACTCAAGAGGAGCTATAACAATAAAATCAAAATTCAATCCTTCTAGGTGGGAGATCTTGTATTGAAGGAGAAGCAAAAGAACATGCTTGATCAGCATATCAAAGGAAAGTTTAAGCCAAATTGGTTAGGACCATTTGTTGTCACAACTAGTTATAATTCAGGAGCATATCAATTATCAACACCTGAAGGAGAACCCTTGTAGGAACCTATCAACAACTTGCATCTCAAAAAAATTTATGTCTAGGCTTGAAGGGTATAAATCCAAAAAATCCAAAAAGAAAAAAATAATAATAAGAAAAAGGATTGAAAAACAATAAAGAAAAAAATCGTCCTCTAAGTAAAAACCACTTTGATGGCACTTTGGGCAAGTACCTTGGTGAAAACCTCACAAACAAGCACCTTGCATAAATAAGCACTATCCATCCATCATTGGCTCTTCAACTTATCATGCTATGGCAACCATTGGGTCCTTGTTAGACATGCCACATAACATTCTTCAATGTGAATTCCTTGTTGAGCAGTTTCTCATACTGACATTCGAGGTACCTTAATCTAAATTCATATGCGAAGCCATTGGTTCCGATTCTCCATGGTACCATGACATCTTTACCTACCTAAACAAAGGTATCCATCCAACTGGCATTACTCCAAATATTAAGAAAACCTTTGTCAAGAAAGAATCTTGATTTGTTATCCTAGGTGATACCCTTTATCGTCAAAGCATTGAAGGGACATTATTATAATGTCTTAACTAAGAGGAAGCTTTGACTACATTGAAAGAAGTGCATGAATGCATTTGTGGATCACATTCAGTGGTATGACCTTGGGTAAGAAACTGTTGAGGACAGGGTACTATTGGCCTACCATGGAACGTGAAGCTCATCAATATGTGAAGAAGTGCATGCAGTGTGAATAACATGGGAACCTCATCCATGCTCCAACTCAAGAACTCCAACCGATTGTTACACCTTGGCCTTACTCATAGTGGGGAATCGACCTCGTAGGAAAGATCACCCCTACCTCATCTAATGGTCATAATTTTATCATTACAACCACCGAGTACTTTTCAAAGTGGGTTTATAACAATCCCTATGACCGACATCATAGGAAAACAAATCTCCAAATTTATCCTAAACACGTCAAAATCCCTAAATAGGTCCAAAGGGAAAAAATTTAAAAACATGGTTATCAAACTACATTGTCTCTAAGCTTGAACATATGCAAATTCATCACTAATGATCCCCCAAGATTCATTAGGTCAGTCCTTAGGAGTTTGTCACAATAAACTAGCAATCCATCAATGTTCATATGTTCATCAATAAACGGTTACTAGTTAGAGTCATTCGACTACATTGTCTTTGTGTGTATAATGTAGGCAAGGCCATCACTGATGAGCCTCTAAGGTGTTAGATCAGTTTCCACTTAGGTCTTGGTCTTGGTCTAAAACTTAGAAAACACAAAGACACTTGGAAAACTTGAAAACCCAAAATATTGGAAAATGTTCAAAAATATCTGAAACAACCTCAAATAACCTAGAAAACCTAAACATTAACATATACCCAAAAGATCAAAAACAACCTCAAAACATTGAAAACATCAAAAACATTGAAATATTATGATAAATTCCAAAACCACCCATCCCATCTCGCTTTCACCTGCAATAAACTTCCATCCATAATAAACTGATCATCACTTTTAATCTTTGGTAAAACAAGTGGAAACAAGTGTGGAAAAATCGTGAAGTGTAGATCTAAATGTGAAAATCTAAAGTCTAGATTATGAGTAAACAAGTTGGTAACATTTGTATCTATATCCTATCAAATAATTAATTGTAGTCAAAACATATGATAATCATGTCCTAGGATGTATCCTTCCTACAATAGACATCATCATCAAAAATCACCCTAACTATGTTACTTTGGAAAAAGATATAAATAACATTGATTGTTTATTCATTTTGATCTATTCTTGTGATTTATCTTATCAACCCATTTTGAGGACCTCTCGATGATGTCTACCAAAATGATTTAGAGAGAAAGGAATGGGGCATTGATCATTATCTTTTGTTTTTTGTGCTTGTGGGATGTTCTTGTACAAAAAACTTGGCGAGTACTTGCTTTGTTGTGTGTAGGTAGGTCTTTTTGAATAAATTGTTGACTATTGTGTATGCTTTGGTCCAAAATTTTCTAAACTTCTAAAGTAAATTCCAATGAGGTTTCCATATGTCAAAGTGTAAGCAATGGTACTCCTATCTTTTTGCAGAGTCAAATTTCATCACATTAGATATAACACCATCCTAGTTATTGATACATTGATGCATCGTGTCTATGTGTTATATCAAAAATAAGGAATGAAATGATGAAGTATCCCAATCCTTGAAATAATAAAATCATCACTCTCAACACCATATATAATAAAGTCTTGAAGAATCATAGACTTGTTGGACTTCTGAATCAATCTCAAAATCAATGGTTAATTCATTAATCCTATTCTTCTATCTTCTCTCCATGCTAACATGGTATCATGATAGTCAACAAAAATAATAATACATCCTCAAACCATCACCACACTTACATCATATCATAACCATAACATCATTGCATAGAAAATATTAAAAAAAAAATGCATCCATGCCATAGCATGTCATATAGAAAAGATATTGAAAAAAAAGTAAATCATCCATCACATTGCATTCATAACATAAATCATACATTACATATCATATGTCATCACATCATAAATCATATATAACATCACATCATATGCATAAACATTTGCATCGATAACATAGCATGTGCATCCATACATGATCATAAAGCATCACATAAAATAAGACACCATATCATAATTGCATTGAACCATCTCATATATATATCATCAAAATGTGACTTTCATGGTACAAAAATCTGAATCAGTGTGTAAAAGACAACAAAATTGGATATACAAGAGGCTATCAAAATCGGCCGATGAATGTATATACATAACAATATTAGGACTACAGTTAAAAAATGTGTCTACACATGCGAGGCTAGCCTTGGCTTTCCTTGTCGTCATGTCGAGACTAATCCTGGTGTCCCGTTGAAGGCTAACAATGCCCGCTATCTACTATCGCAAACCTATCTCCTAGGCCAATTGGATGGCGAGCTACTAGATTTGTTGTCGATCTTGGTATTACTCCCCTATTACCTAAACTACCTATTGGCAAGTTGCATCCCACTCGCCTATCAACTGTTGAACTTGTTGGAGTAGTTGGTGCCTATGTGCCATCAGAGCTAAGATCTAGGTGTCTTGTGGGTCGGGACCCTATGGTTCTTGATGTTGTTCCTAATCCCATGGTGGTGGTGGTGCCTATCTCAATGGATGTATCAAAGTCATGTGTCCAAGCACCTACCTCACACCCTAATCTCGCTATTGCTAGTTCCCATCACCAAGAACCTATCTGTCATGGCCATCCTGTGTAGGATATTTTTGTCCTATGATCTGTATGACACGTCTCCTCCTCTTGGGAATCTATCCTCCAGTGAGATCTGTGAGATGCATTGGGGAAAACTAGAGAAACCAAGCATCATATGTAGGAGTGGTCCCTACATCATAGGGACCACCTACATATACTCACGGCTATGGGACTAGTGCTCGAAAGTCATCAATAGCCACTTGTGGTGGCACTTGTTGTCCCCACACTGTCTCTCGAATAGTTTGTGCAAAAATAGCTATGTATGTCAGCTATATCACATTCTGCATCTCACCAAACTAACGAGCCACTCAATCCAAGAGATACCTCTCCACCATAGTATGCTTTCGACCCAAAATATACTTGGTCTAATATACATAAATAACTGATCTTGGTCATCCTACTAGGGATGGGCTTGTATCCATGACCTCAACCTGAAAATTTTCATGTGGTTGATAACTCGCTACCAATAGGGGATGTGTGTGGTACTTGTGTGCTCTAATGTGGTCATGGCCCCATGTTTATATATTGCAGGATGATCTAGATTAGTTTCAACAAGTGTGATGATAGGACGAAGCACAATAATATGCTCCCATGCCCAAATATGCATTAGTGTAACTCTGACTCCTATGGTTTGCCCCCTCAAGTACATGACCTGATGCATTTTAGGGTATAATGATGCAAGTATAACCAGACCCCAAGCGTAGAGTGTCATCCGGTACACCATACCCACCCAGGAAGTCCCCAACCAAATCTAAATCCCCTACCTCATCGATCAGGAACTAGCACTCCCAAAATTGATGCTCCAATGACTAAGGTAAAATATGGAACCTACCCTCTATAATCTTGTAGGTCTATCTGATGGTTGTCCACCCAAATAGTATCCAGCCCGAGCACATCAAAGATCACATCCACCCCAGAGTTAGAATCTTAGATAACTCTCTCCCCATGGATGGAGATTCATAGAATGCAAAAAACATCCTCCAAGGTAACCATTGCCTCTCTAGTAGGTAGATGAAATGATGAAGTCTTGTTGTACCAACATTTGATCAGTGTGGTCATTATCACTAAGTGTGTCTAGATCTCTCACATGCATGCTACGAACCCCAACCCAATCACTCCAAGAAAGAAGTCCTTGTCATCCCCAAAATGGTGAATGTGAGACAAAATGTTGGGCCAAAAATCCTAAGACATGATCGGTCTAATGTTCTCCTGCACACGAAATGAACAACATCAAATTTACTAAAAAATGATAAAATTTAGACTCCAAAACCCTTAATTTGTAATTACACATCAATTTTTCAATTGTGCCACTTTGGTGAAAAAGAAATTGCATCACAATATTTCAATTATGTTGCTATATGCAATTGTGCATTGACATTTTTGTGTGACATTGAACCAAAATTTCCTAGTGTGACACTATATTGCAAATGTGTGTCAAAATTTCAATAGCGATGTTGGACCAAAATTATGCATCGTGTCGCTATTTGACAATACCAATGTTATCGAGCAATAGCACCCCTAAACCTAAATCGAGCATTGTGACACTTCATGACAAAAGTATCCCTATAGTGCAATTGTGCCATCGACTATGACAAAGGTGTCGCAATAGAGTGACACAATTTTTCTTCTAACTTAGACCCCTAATAAATACACAAAAAAAGTGAAAAACAAGAAATTTTTTGGAATGCATACCGGGGGTCTTGCATCGGTTGACCACTGGTACTCTTGTACCTTCTCTAGGAGGTGCTTGGGAAGTGATGGATCACCCATTTCATTAGCATATCCAAGCAAAAATCCATAGAATCTCTCTAAAGCAAGAGTACAAATGAATTGAAAATGACCCTTCAACTCATATTTATGCCTATAAGATTTGGCTATGGAGATAGCCACCCAATATCTAAAGGCCTATGGATAGCACAAAATACTCAGAAGATGAATATGACAAGAATAAACTATATTCCTATCAATGAATGCAAAAATAATTGATGTACAATGTGAGAGAGACCCTTGGCTATATAGCCAAGGTGAGGCATAAGATGTCATAAGATTATGACAAGTCTCTTAATCTTATGATATGAGAAAACTTAAATCATAACTACCTAGGAAATGATAAAGTTTAGACATGACAACTAAGTCTTCTAGAAAGAATCTTATGACCTAAGTAAACTTAACATGTGAATATGTCCCCTAAGTCCCTAGTAAATGAATTAACTAGATAACAAGACATTTATTCACACCAACACCCCCCCTTAAGTGCAACTTAGGGAGAATATTATTATGAAAATGACACCAAGATGCAAAGATGGGTCCTGGCTACTAGGCCATGTTAGTGTATAGGACTGAACTTGTAACGCCCTCTTCAGCCGACTGACCTGAATATGGCCATTTTCTTCATCTCTCCTTCAAATTCCCTCCTACATGCTTTCCAACTTGTATAGAACTTCTTCATAGCTTCTTTTGCATCCTCTAAGCTTTCAATCCATCACTCTCCAAGCATTCCAACATTCTAAGCAACACTTTTGCAGTCCATAGCAGCAATAACTTCACTCCATCACTTCAGTAGAGAGAGTGTGGGACAACACCATTGCAACAGAGGCTCGAGTACTCTCATTTTCTCCTCCACTAGCCTTGAGTGCTCTTGGTGGAGGTGGTAAGCTTCCCACTCCTCTCCTCTATTACTTGGTTGAGTAAGCACATTTACTATTTTGTAGTGTTTTAGGGGCCTGCCTCAATCAAACCATGCAACCCCCCCTCAATGGTGAGTCCTTGTTCAAATGTCACAATGTGAGGAGTCCCAATCTTGACTGAAGAAGGAGACAATGAAGAACAATGTGAAGCTTGATGTAGAGCATGGACCAAGTATGATGATGATTCCTCCAAATTTTTCTCCAAAAGAATTCCAAACTATGACCAACACTAATAGAAAGAATCAGGTACCACTATAGAAGATGTCAACATAACTGGTGACTGAGCTGAAACAATCAACTCATCAATAATTGTAGAATCTATTAATGAAGAATTGTAGATGAATCTACACTACAACAGGAATAAGTTCAACATCAGGAGACAATTGCACGAGTATCAACTGGACACTCTCTTGATAGATTGGTATATCCCTATCACAACTTGGAGATAAATACCAAGTCTCTAGTTGTAGAACCTAACTTCTTAATAGAGGAAGATTGCTTCCATAATAGGAGTGTCTATATGGTATCTAGTCCATCACACTGAAATGCATGGGTAACCAGCTGCTGCATTTACCATGTATATAGGAATTAACATTGGATACATAGATCAATCCAAAAGAAGCATGAATTCTGACATAGTACACTGAAATAGCAAGATTGTGGTACTTTATTTTAGTGCATTTACAACATTACATAGAGGAGAACTGCAACAACCATGATTTGAACCTAGAAATGCTAATGAAGAAGCCAACCAAAAAATGTGCTCCAAAGTAGATGACCGTGAAAAATCCCTCTAGTTGGATGTCGATATGAGCAATTGGCCCCTGTTGGCTACCGGTTGGAGTGGATGATGCACGACAAGGCTCAATCGGTAGGCAAATAAATAATTTTCCAAGTTTGCTTATTGAATTGCAATTTGTTTTTAAAAAACTTCATCTAAAAGTTTAATATAAAAAACTTATTATTAAAATAATAAAGATTTTTTTTTTTGAAAAACTTTATTAAAAAATTAAAAAACATTTTTATTTCGAAAATTTTTATTAAAATTTAATAAAAGATTTTTTTTAGCTAAAAACTTTATTAAAATAATAAAGAAAAATAATGACAAAAAACTTTAATAATAAATTATTAAAGAAAACAATAAAAAGCTTTATTAAAAACCTTTAATAAAAAGAATATTAAAATGTTTTTTTAAATTTTAAAAACTTTAAAACACATTATTAAAAAAAAACATAATTAAAAGTTTTTTTAAAAAAACTATAAAAAATAAAAATAAAATGGCCATGGGCCAACAGGGGCCCCGCCGCCTATCACGACCAAGGCTATGGTAGGTGGTGGTACACCACTACCACCCCTGCCAGGTCTGCGGACCTTGTAGGGCCCAATAAGGTCAAGTGCCCTGCAGGGTACCGTAAAAATTAAGTTTTTTTAAAAAAAAACTTTATAATAAGAAAACACGAGCTATATAATCTTTTTTTTTTATTTTTATTTTTTCACATAAATTTTTAAAAAAACATAGATAATTTTTTATTTATTTTTTTATTTTTTTAAATTTAAAAATTGTACCTATGCAAGTAAGGCCGTATGACCCGCCTGTTAATTTTTTTTTGCCCTTGACAACAACTTGTCCAAAATCGATGATTTGACAATCGATCTTAGGGTTCTTGGGCCTTTTGAGCACGATGGTAGGGTTAGTTTTGATCCAAAATGCTCTAAAAATATGGCTACCCTCTGGATCTAGCAACCAACACCCAACTTCAAACCCTTGCAGATTTGGCCTCCAATGTCCAACTGGGACAAAACAAAGGGAAAATCTAACTTTCTGGGATGAACTAGATGCAATGGTAAACTCAGATTTGATGCAACAAATTTCTAAAATGCACCTACAATACAAAGAAAAAGAGGAACCCCCCCAAAATCTGGTATTTCTACCACACCTTTTTTATTCTCCCGATCATCTAAGGATGCAAGAGAAGATCATACTCAATGTTTCAAGAAAATACAAGATTTACACTAAAGATATCCTAAAAGACTAACCAAAGACACTCAACTTGCTTTGATACCATGCTAGATTTGGCTATGGAGATAGCCACCCAAAATCTAAAGGCCTATGGAAAGCACAAAAAACACGTATGACAAGAATAAATTGTATTCCTATCAATGAATGCAAAAAGAATTGATGTACAATGTGAGAGAGACCCTTGGTTATATATCCAAGGTGAGGTATAAGATGTCATAAAATTATGATAAATGTCTTAATCTTATGATATAAGACAACATATCATAACTACCTAGGAAATGATAAAGTCTAGACATGACAACTAAGTCTTCTAGAAAGAATCTTAGGACCTAAGTAAACTTAACATGCGAGTATGTCCCCTAAGTCCCTAGTAAATGAATTAACTAGGTACAAGACATTGATTCACACCAACAATGCTTAAAAATTAGGGTTTTTTTACCTAATTAGGGTGGGAAATGGGATTTGAATCCTTTCTAATCAATTTTTGAGCTATGGGGCCTATTTTAAGGCATTTTTTACATTTTTGAGCTTTTTTTCGCGTCCTAGAGCTTATTTTCAGCACTTAAACCTATGTTGAACCTTTGTTGCGATCTCGCCCTAAAAATTAAAATTTTCGCTCGATCTCTTGAGGGGGCAAGGTACCAGCAAAATTCCTTCTATTGAGGCAACAGTGGGGCATCTCAAAAATCAAGAAATTTTAAATTTTTCATTTAAACAGTAGTGTAAATCCAAAAAGTGTCAATGTTTGAACCAATGTAACAGGTACCTCGTTTCAAAGAGGGGAAAAATGTAGACACTTAAAATTGTCTTGATTGATATTGCACATCCGAATTTGATTACTAACACCATTTCATCCTAGATTAACCTCAAATCAATATTCATCACTTTCTCCTATTAATCAAATCAATATTATTTGGCTAATTCATCCCCTTTCACGCTAATTTTCATCTTATTTAATTAGGTAATGAAAATTATTTAATTAAATTTCTTATGTCTTCTCATTTAATTAAATAATCTTTATTATTTAGTTAAATGTCATTAAACCTCCTTTCATTAAATAAGTTAATTATTTAATTAAATTCCTAATTTTATCTATCTTGCACAATTAAAACACTATTTTAATTATCTAATGATGCAATTCTAGAGGAAGAAAATCACTTTCTCAATCGCATTTACCAAAACTCAACCAATTCTTTCATGTCCATTCAATTAGGACTCTTTTCCCTTCACAAACCCATGATTTCAAGACACCAAACTGAGTTACCAAGCACAAAACCACTTGTGGATTCCTTAAACACCTTAAGCAACATTAAAATGACCAACTTAACCTTTATCACCACCATAAATAACTCAAACATATGAACTTTCATAATAGATGGTTCCACATCAACAAATAGGCCCTTTGAGGCCACATACACAAACCAATACTAATCTTTAGGCCCATTATCTTTTGTAGATGCTTCTAACCTGTTCCAATACATTTGCACACACCAAATAAGCCTTCTTACACACTTTCAAGACCTTTTAATATCAACTGATGGCTTATTTTCACAAGTCTGCCCTTAATGCTAGTAGACCACCACCTTAGAACTGTCAAACACAACTTTGAATGTAGAACCCTTCTTAAAATTGTAACAATATTTTTAAGTACCTTTTTTAGGGCTTTAAAACATAACACAAAACCATTATAAGTTTCTTTGGTAAAATAGATTCAATACAAGACTGTCCACACCCTATTTAGGCCTAATTAAGCTTTGATTAATCAAGGGCTTATTGGATTCATTAACTCCTAACACAAATTTACTAAACCAATGCTTCAAACACTTGCTAACTAACTTTTACGAGCTTATTAATCCATCAAAAGTCCTCTTCAAAAGTTATTTTTATAAACCTTGGACTCTAACCTCCATCTTTCACTCACAATGTGTTGTATTAACAGGACAGCCAATAAAACAAATCCCAAAAACTTTAAATTCACCAATCCCTAAATGGGATCAAAATACACCCAAGCACCCTTTTAAAACAAAATTATACAAATAGGATTCATATTCCACTATCAAACTTTTGAAAAACATCCTTGTGCATTGTTTTACCAGATTTTTACACATTTACCAGTCCATGGGCATCAAAGAATCCACCTCAAACCTCATCCTAACACTCTACAACCTAGAGATATTTTAAAATGCACATCCAACTTTCATACCACCAAGAATTAGCAAATTCTACTGGTTAAAAAGGGAGTAACACAATTTGTAATCTCATTGTTTACCCTAATAGAGGGTTTTGACAGTTTATTGAAAAATTGCAATAACTTATTCAATTCTACACCAATCTGCATGAAACAAAGTTAGGATGTAAGGTGATTTAAATATTTGAAACTTACCACCAATTAGAAACCATTTATTTCCTATACAGGGCTGTACAAGATCAAAAAACAATGAAATTATGAAGAAAATGTATAAAAATAGAGTTATTCAATGATCTAATTCATTTATTCAATCACCCACGAGTTACAAAATTGTCTACAAGGCCTTTTTAAAGGCATTACATCATGACTCTTTAGATCCTAACTACTTTCCAATGAAGAAAACTAACTTGTTCTTTCACCTTCCAAGGTTGCATCTTTTGCAAATAATGACAACTTTTCAAAAATGAACATGGTACTTAAACCTTAAACCTCCTAATGACTCTAACACATGGAAAATGACTTGAATGACCCTAGTGCAATGTGGAACACCAAAAATTAATCAACCTTCAATATTTTCTCCATGGAATCCTAACACTATCAAGATGCTCATTCATCATCTAAATAGCTCATTTCCCTCACCCTCCCATTTGCAAGTGAATATTCCCCTATAATATTCCTCTATTTGAACTCCTCCAAAATGGGAATATTCTTGTAACAAACTCCTAACAACTTCCTAATTATTAGGAAGTGTGTTTCTTTGAATCAATGAAAGCCATTGATTAAAATCCTTGATCCTTGTTAACTTGTATTCTCATCCATTGATGAGAATCCTTGATCCATGCCATCTCATCTCATGGATTTTCATCCATTAATTGATCAAATCAATCTTGACCATTGATTCAACAATTTATCCCATAAATAATCCTCATTTCTATGAGAAAAGAATCCACTTTCATTTAGAGTAACTAGACTATACTGAATTTCATAGCATTCTCCATTAGCATTTTAGCATTTATTGTTTCAGTATTTAGCTTACATTCTAGCTTAGCTTTGCATCCATTTTAGCTTATCTTTCATCCATTTTCATCAATGTTCATCAATAGAATCTATTTGAAAGCTTGTTTCAACTAAGGGGTTGGGAAAGGGTTGACATTCCACATCAATACAACACCAATCCCCCAATGGGATGAGGTTTTATGCATTAGATTAATTTCCATTATGCATTTCTTGTTTTTTTATGTTTAATGGCTTCTTCGTTTGATGTTTTCAAGAATTTCATTGGGATCTTGACTTAACTAGTTAAATCTTTGTTTTTTCATGTGGATCTAGTATGTTTAGCTTAGGTTATGATCATGCTCACATTTATCATAGTTTCCTTTAGGAGGCATTACAAAATACATCCATTCCATCTTCCATGAGGCCCACTAACATGCCCACTATTCTTGAGTGCATTCATTCAACTATTATTGATATCACTTTTCATCAATCGAAATTCCCTTGAATTTTTGAAGCAACATGACCCTCTTATGATTATTTTTGGTATAAAATCAACTAGGATTAAATTAAACCTTGTTGATAATGGTTTTAGTCTTAACAATTGCAATTTATACCCCATTCATCATATCAATATTAATGTTTCTTTTAGTTATCCATCAAAATTTAATGAGAGGTTTTGATAATGTGAGTTTCCCTACTCTAAGAGCTATCACATTACCTATTACAATAGGCCTCATTACATTATCTATTATGGTTCATGTCATGCCACAAATTCTTCTTACAACCTCCTTCTAGGTAGACCATAAATTCATGTCATTTGTGCAATTTATCTACCTTACATTAGTTTATTAA
Source organism: Sequoia sempervirens (assembly GCA_007258455.2). Taxonomy (NCBI): domain Eukaryota; kingdom Viridiplantae; phylum Streptophyta; class Pinopsida; order Cupressales; family Cupressaceae; genus Sequoia; species Sequoia sempervirens. The sequence goes on from VDFB02369406.1 coordinate 42,653, forward strand.
ATTAATGATAATGATAAAAGATACATAATCGAGGCTTATCTTGACCACTTCCAATACAGTTGATGGGCTATATTGGGTTATGCAAATATTTATTATTATTTTTCTAATTTCATACCTTCTTCTACACAAATTTACAAATACCATTGTTGCCCTCTATTGATGATGATATGACTTATACTTATAATGTGTGTCTTGGAGATGATTGTGGCTACTTATAATTCATCTCTTTTTACCATAATGAATATAAAATTGACCTTTCTAACTTCAAGATTCATATATTCAACAAGGATCAACATTCTCATATTAGAACCAATCCTTATGTTATAAATTATACTACTCCAACATGTGGATATACATCTTATATCGACAAGTATAGTTATATGGATCTCTTCCTCTTTCTAACTTGGAGATGCATTACGAGATTGGATTCAAGAGTATTTTTAAACATAGATACAATGGAAATGGACTTGGGCACATAGAAAAAGGATTTAAGTTCCTTATGGAACTAATACCACACTTTTCTATAGTAGGTTTAGGTTACTAGCCTTCTCCTTCATCTACATCCCCTCATCCATTGGCTAATGTCTCTATGATTTCTTCTTCTTTTTTAAATTAGTCCTTTCTCTTCACCAAAAATGGTTACTTCCTACCCCATCCACTTCTTCTAGACCCAATACAAAAATTGAATCTTCTTCTTTTCTGCCTAAACAAGAACATGTTGTGACTATACTTCTAAAAATATCACATCATCATTCTTTCTCCTCCCGTATGCAATAAATTTCCTAAATACATCCAACCAACACTTTCCTCATGTGCTTATCATCAAGTGCCACCAATCAATATCAAGTCTTGCAAGCTAAATTCCAACACCTTATTGACATAAGTAGCATCACTCTTCCTCTTGTTAATGCACCTATCTCTTATTTACATGATACATGAAATTAATGTTAACTTCTTTTTAGTTTATTCTACATTGTAAATATGATTCTTCTTTTATTATCATATTGAGATCACCTCTATCATTGTTATTGCTAGTTCATAAAATAGAGTTTACTTCTATTTTCTCTCTTTTATTTTCTCATGAGGTTCTTATACCTCTCTTCATCTATTGTTTTGTTCCTTGTTATGTGGTACAAAAATATTTGTTTCTTCACTTGTTTCAATTCATGGTGGTACAATCTCGCATGCAACCATATTATCTTCTAGTAACAACATAACATTCTTCATCATTGTTGTCCTCATGTATGTTTTGTAGGTTATGGAAAACTAATTCTAGGGACATGCATCATTCCTAAGGATCCCCTCTTTTTGTTCATCCCCTTTACATCACCTTAAAATATTATCATACTATACATGCCAATATTCTAAGGGAGGCACACGCTATTAATCATATGTGAATCCATATTATTCACATACTCTATAAAAAACTTGTAGCTTATGAGACACTTAGCAATGGCATTTTCTAGTCAATGTGTTTCATATCACCTACATTAGTAAGCTATGAGTCACCTAGCAACACATCTTTCTATCCCATGTGCTTCACATGGTCTATTTGAGTAGCATATGAGTCACCTAGCAATGAACATTGCTATTATGTGCACTTCATATGGCCTACCTTCTTACATCTCTCATGGTCACCCTCCAACCTAATTTTTTAGAGTCTATGATCCACGATGATGTGTGATTTTCTTGATAACTAGCAATAGAGAAAGCTATGGCTTGAGTCATGTACTATCTTCCATATTGATGACTTCCCTATCTCCATATATATATTCTCTCCTTGAAGTAATTGATAAAATCATTACATTCTTCTCACCATGTAAGATTCCACTATTTATTGTTTATTTGGTTTTCATTACATTTTGGGGATGATTCAAAGTATTGAGACAAACTTCTATAGCAAGGTCTCTTTCATTTTAATGACCCAATTTTTTTTGTTTGCTATGTGTTGTTTATATTTCCATATATATAAGTATGTGATGTTTTGACAGTGGTCTTATAGGTTTATATTTTCTAACAATGCTTGTGTAGGTTTTTTCTTTCTAATTCATTTATTTTATAGATTCTCAACCTAGGAGCATCATCACCCTGCTCAAAAAACTCTTTTCTTCCTCTATAGTACCCATTTTTTGTTTCATGATGTTATTTCCTTTTAGTATTTTACTTTATGTATTTTATCACGCATGTTCATGTAGTTTCATAAGCCCACCAAAGTGGAGGAAAAATGTAACATAGAAATTTTCATACCCTTAAAATTTCACACTATGTTTTGTGCTCACCTTGGTGTCCATCCCCTTAACATTTTTCAATTTTATTTCAACCCTTTTCTTAGCCTTTTCCCCCATGGTGTCAAAACCTAGCCTCCCATGGTATTTTTTGGTCAAGGTGATATTGCAATTATCTTAATATTTTATTTTTATTGTGTTTCATCCTTTCTAGAGCTCATACTTTTTGAACACTAATGCAACATGCAAATGTCCACACAATGCACTAACATATCTCATGACAGTTTCTTAGTTGGTAGTCATTTTCTTACCTGTTGATACCTACCCAAGTAGGTGGTAACCACTTAGGATGAATTTGAATAGCTCTTCAACATCCTCATCACCTTCCTATTAATTATTTTTGAATCTAATCTTTCCTTCATAGAATCAATGTCTCTAACTTTCTTTCATTCTTATAATATCTTTAATACTCTCTACAACTTCCTCCAAGAACTTGTTTGGAATTGGTTCCTCCCATGTGAGCATACCAACACTACTATAACAATATTCTTAAAGGGTTTGTGATATTCAATAAAACATTTTTCCCCTTTGGCTTCATGAAGCTTCAAGAAGTGATATTATTTTTGGTGTTTTTTTGTTACTTTCATTACTTACACATTGTTATTGTAGCATCCTTTTTAGTGCCCTTGGAAATTGGGATATTCACATCCTTGCAATCACTCTCATTCTATTTTACATTATTTGCATTTTCCTCACTCTTTGAATTCCTAAACACACTTAGGATATGATCACACACACTCTATTTTATATTTATTTAAATTTTGATTGTTGCAGAGATTGAAAGACCAAAACAATGGTTTGATCATTCTTTCCAAACTTGTATACGACCCTAATCATTTTTTTTTTGTTGTAGTTGCAAGTATTCTAGAAGAATTCAAGCAAAGATTTTCTTAAGTATTTCCTTATCTTCTATTATTTATTTAAAGCAATGTAAATCCAATTATTTATCTTGTTTCTTCATTTTTTGTCACTTGGAACGATTTTGGTATGTTCCTATTTTTGGTTGTGTAAACTAAGTAATCAAGTAATCAATTGGATTGAATTTTTTTTTTTTGAAAAATTCTTAACATTTTCGGCTTTACAAATACAAACATGAAGCAAAGATGTCCACACTACATGTTGTCTTAAATAGTATTCTCCATCCTCTAGAGTAAGGTTCTTTATTTTCTAATATTTATATTTCGAAGCTCAATTTATTAATTTTGTACTCCATATTCTAATAGGTTAGTATTCTTTATTCCTAGCTCATATTAATGTAATACTGAAATTTAAAGTAGCATAAGTTTTATAATGCAATAACCTCATTGAAGGTAAGATTATTGGTAAGTAAATTTGGTAGATTGTTAATGTAAAATATTTTGCTAGTGATAATTGTTACCTGTTTTTCACCTACGGCCTGAATCAGGTAGGGCAATCTATGTTTCAAGTGTTCATGAAGGCCAAATGGAGACATTTGCATCAAGGGTTAGATCCTACATCTGATGCTATCTTACAGGGAAGTCTATTGGAAAACCTCACCTCAGTCAGATTTGGCATAAAACACATCAGAGAAGAAAGTCAGCAAGACCCTCCTATTGTCTTGCCGACTAGCAGAGCGTTCTATTTGTTTGAATACACTGATCGCTAGGACTTTTGGGTCACCATAAGTCTTTATGTATCTCTCCACTTGGGATGTCTCACCGACAGTAGCTCACAAGGTTGGCACTGGGGGGGATGGTTTGCCTTCAGCAAGAGGTCTCAACGACCATGAAGTGTCTCGCCGAAAGAGATTGCCTTCAGCATAGGGTCTTACCGAAAGACGAAGGTCTCAGCGAAAAGAAATGTCATCATGAAGAAAGGTGGGCCTCACTGTAACGTCTCGGTGACCCAAGGAAGTCTCGCCGAAGGGGATTGCCTTCGGCATAACATCTGGCTGACCTAGGGAGGTCTTGCCGACATGGAGTGGTGGTCCCAGTGGGAGGTCTTGGCGAAAGGTTTGAGTTCGTCATAATTTCTTGGCAAACAGGTTGGCTCTCACCAAAAGATTTAGGTTCGGTGAGAGGTCTCAATGACAGGGGCTAGCGAAGGGGTAAATTCTCACCAATAGGGTGGACTCTTGCCGAAGTGAAGTAGCGTCGGTGAAATGTTTTGAGCTCGGCACAAGGTCTTGCCAACTGCAATGGGTCTCGCCGAAACGAAGGGGATTCCCTTCAGGGAGATGTCTCACCAACCGAGTGATGTCTCCCCGACAAGAAAGTAAGCTCTCGCCAAAACAAGGTAGCTTCAGCATGATGTCTTGTCAACCTGATGGGGGTCTGGCCGAATGAAGTGAGCTCGGGGAGAGAAAGGGAGTTCGTTATGATGTCTCCCCAACCAAGGGATGTCTCCCCAAAAAGAAAGGAAGTGGTGAGCTCGGCAAAGGATTTGAGTTCGCCGTGAGGTCTCACCAACCAAGCAATGCCTCCCTGAAATGAAGTGAGATTTTGCCAAAACAAAAGGACCCCCGGTGTAATCTCTTGCTGACTAGTGAGCTCTTGCCAATAATGGTTCACAAGTTTGAGATCGGGGAGACTCTGAGCGAAAGTTTTGCATTTTGTGGGATGTCCTGCCAACGAGCGATCGTCTTGCTGATGGTTTCAGGGATGTCAATATGACTTTTGCAACTCGCTATGAGCTCTTGCCGACTGTCGCGTGTCATGCCGATAGATGCTATGAGGTGTACTCGCATCAGGGAGACACGATTAGTGTCTCACTGATATGCGATTCTGATGAAGCAACCTTTGATCGTCTGGGAATCTACATGGCATGAGTTCAACCAATCTGAAGGAACTAAAGGTGAACCATCAGCTGTTTGACTGTTTTTGACTCCCCATGTGAACAAGACCAATAGAGCATGAATGACATAGACTTTTCCTGAGACCAAAGGTGATGGAGCAGCTCAGAGATCAATGGTGCCGAGATCTAAATGAAAAAGTTTGAAGCTGTTTGTAGGGGAAGTCAACCTACAGAAAGGTCTTGAGTAGGAAGAAGGTCGAAAGAAAGAGAAACCGTCAGTCTCAGGGACAGCTATGAGGTTTGCTGGCAAGAGGCAGATCGATATTAATGGTAACGTTGAAGGGGCATTCAAGGCAACTCTTCAAGGAAGTTTGAAAGTGGACACAGAGGCCAAAGGTCAGCACATTAAATGCGTTGCAAAAGATCTGCAGAGGCCATTCCTGGAGCGACTCTTCACCGACATGAACAATGGGATGCAACATTAACTTCATTTTAGAAAAAGATCTAGGGGCAGATCTTTTCAAAAGGCTGATATTTTGTAAACCCTAAAAATAAAGGGGGCGATACTTTTAGTTCTGGTATATATGGCATTTTTTTGCCTTTTTTGTAGTTAGTTCTTACCTAGTACTTTTTTTTTTCCTTTTGTAACTTGCGGAGTTCTTAGTAGAAGAGAGGCTATGTTTTGTAACTCATGACAGGCATGTATATCAGTGTTCACCATTGAAATCAATGAGTATAAGTGATTTACCTTTTCAATCTCTCTATTAAATTGTGTGCATTTGTATAATTGATGAGGCTGCTTGTGAAACTGTGTGATTCCTTGTGGTTATGTCTTATTTCAGTACCTTTCCGTAGAGCAATATGTATTTTTGCAGGTTGTGAGATGTGTTCAAAATGCAGTACTCTCTATGTTGTGAAGTTATTTCTTCCTTCTAGGAGTGTAGCCATATGAACCTTCTCATAAAATGTTTATGCAGAAAACGTATGTGGTTGAGTTGTGTATGACTAAGCTTTTGTCATTAACTGAAATTGTGTGTGTAAACTATGTTATATGTCCTCTCATTAAGTTCTGGTGCATCACCATAGAGATAGTGTTTCCATTAGTTTTAATATATTCTCCCTTTTCTTTACAAAATCAGTAGTTAGGTGACACCATAGGAAGCCGACCTTCTCTGGAGGTTGACCTCTATTTACAAGAAACCCACATCTTTAGAGGTCTTCCCATGTTACACTGAGGTGTTGAACATCAGGTTCAACAGGGTGCAATTTCAGGTGATAACAATTTTTGGCATGCCCGGTGGGACCGAGTCAGAAGTAAAATTATTAAGTCTTGTTGTTTTGATGTGCTAACAGTGAGCTAATAGCCTTTTAGAGGTTGTTTTTAAGCATATCTGGAGACTTTGTGTGGAGGAAAGGATCAATGTATTTCTTTATATGAGAAAAATAGAAACCAGAAGTTCAAAAGTTGTAGAATTTTTGCATTTATCTCCTCCAAGAAGAAAAGGGAGAACTCTCAGAAAGACTGTTTCTTCTCCTAGATTTCAGTCGACACTACCTGGTGTTAGTAACAAGGCACTGTTTTCATACAAAAGGAGAAGAAGAAGGGACCTTCTAGCCAGGCGTTCAGCATCTCCTACTCTTAGAACATAACTTTCTACCTCCTCATTAGGGATTTTCAATTGTTCAAAAAATAGTATTTCTGCTATGGAAAATACTTCTCAACCAAGTTCAAGTTCTGCTTCAGCAAGCATACCTACGCATTCCAGCTCAATGGTAGCTCCAAGAGCCTTTACTTTCGTACTGTTCAACTAGGGTAGTCCCCTTAATCTAGTGCAACATGATGACATTCCGTTGGCAACATTAAAAGGGTTACCAGAGTTTACTGGAGAAGGACAAGTAACGCCTTTTGAGCATATCAAAGATGTGGCAACATTGTGCAATGTGCATCATGTGACACAAGAAAATGTAGCTGTGAGATTGTTGGCTGCATCTTTCAAGAAGAAGGCATTGGAGTGGCTTAGAAGCTTGTCGGTGTGTTCTATAAGAACATGAGATGAGCTTGGTGATGAATTTACTAGATTTTTTGACAAAAAATCTGATCACCTATCTTTGGTAGAGCAGTTAACAACCATCAAAAGAGCCCCACAAGAACAAATGGCGAACTTCAATATCCGATTTCAAAAGACTTGGAATAGAATACCTGCTACGGTAAGGCCTTCTACTGATTATACATTTTTATACTATTTGAAAAGTTTAAATAGTGATACCTCAGTCATGATACAGTCTATGGGGGGTATTTCTTTACCTCAGGCCTATAGTATAGCTATTAAGGAAGAAAATAACCTCATTCAAGCAAGCAAGTTAGCGCCTAGGCCACCTATGCCCTACTTCCTAGAAATTCAATCAAATATGCCATTGCAAATGCCATCTTTAGCCCCCCTACCTACTGTTCTAGCATTACCCATTACTGTGAGTCAGGGAGTGTCAGCTATAGGATCATCAAGTGAATTGCAAGAGATTAAGTCTAGTCAGCAGAAGATAGTATTTTACAGACTATGGGAAATGAGTTGATCAGCATGAAGAAACAATATCAAGGGGCAAGGCTGAATTTCCAACAACAAAACTAACAGCAAGGTCAGAATGAAAATCAATCTTATCAAAATCAAGGATATTAGTATCAGCAAAATAGGTGACCCTATCAAGGTGGTTATCAAAGGCAAAATTTTAATCAGAGACGATTTCAATCTTATAATCCAGCTCCTCTTAATGTTGTAAATCCAATTAAGGATATGGTTCCAGCCCAGAATAACTTTGTGATAGAAAACGAATGGTGTTATGCATGTAACCAAGCACATAACCCAGCCTTATGCTCAAATGGGGTAGTTAATCAGGCATTTATGGTCCAAACTGTTGTTAGTCCACAGCCAGATGCACCTTCTAATATACCTGAACAACAACTGGATATGCATTCTAATGAGACTACATTTTTAAATTGGCAAAGGGAAGAGTTCTATGGTGTGAATGTTGATTCTATAATTGCAGCCAATACACGAGCTAAGAAAAGAGCTCTGGAGATGGAGCAATCAACTGATAAGAACAAGGGGCCTACAATTGTGGAAGCACCATCCACACCTATTCTAAATGTACCAAAAAAAACTACTATCTTACCAATCAATGAGCAGCCTCACAAGAATAAGGAACTAACTGCTGCTAAAGTACATTAGAAGGTACCTTCAACTGTACCTTATAGTATTGTGGATAGTATGAAGAAAATGAACGTGAATATGACCATGTGGGATTCCTTAAGCATTCCTGGATAGGCTGATTTACTTAAAAAGGCATTATTTGAAGGTATAAATCCTGAACAAGTTGTTGTTGATTCCCAAAAGGTCATAATGGCTAATGATGATCAAGGGAAAGTTGTTGACCCTAGTAGCCAAGGGGAATCTATGATTCAAGGTAAGAGCGTGAGACCTCCTCCGTTCTATGTTTCATTGATTATTGGAAAAAATTTGGTGCACAATTGTATGGTAGATAGTGGTGCTACCTGTTCTGTGATGCCCAAGCAAGTAGCTGATCAGTTAGGTTTAAAGTATGAACCTTTAGAGAAAGGAGTAGTCCAGTTGGATGGCTCATCTATTAATATATTGGGTCTTATCAAATATGCTAGCTTAATTCTGCATGCTTGCCCTAATTTTTCAATTTTCCAGGACATTTATGTGGCAGATTTGCCTCTGTATTTTGGGTTATGTTTGTCAAGAGAGTTTACGGCTAAAATAGGGGGATACCTTTCTTCTGACTGGTCTCACATGTTGTTTTGTACTAGATAGGGAACTAAAGTAACCATTAAGTCTGACTTACTTGCAAAAGATAATATAGAACCTTATATACCGAGTGCAATAAATTCCAATTGCATAATTTTTGAACAAGACGAACATGTTGTTGTCTTTGATCCTCACATTGCTGTCAATGATATTCCTGATATACTTTTAGATGAGTGGGCAGCAGGCCAAACTTCTAGTGCTGAAAGTTCCTTGGTGTCAGATGCCTGTATGGGTAACTACATGTTTCAAGAAGCTGATATAGTGATGCCTAACATGCTTAAGAGGCCAGTGAATGGTTGTGATCAACAAGAAATTTTTTGGGAAATGTATTTTGATGGCTCAAGAAGCAGAAATGGCACTAGTGGGGGTGCATTATTGGTTTCCCCAAGAGCTGAAAGATATTATGCAACCTTTAGGTTTGCATTTTCATGCACTAATAATATAGTAGAATATGAAGGTCTCATTCAAGGGCTAGAATGGGCAAGGAAATGTGGAATTAAGTGTCTAAATGGGGACAGTGAATTGATAGTAAATCAGGTTAGAGGCCTTAATGCTGTTAAAAATGATGTTCTTAAATTGTATAAGCATAGGGTTTGGGACCTCATTGAGGATTTTGAGGCTTTCAATATCATTTCGATTCCAAGAAAACAGAATCAGCATGCTGACAGATTAGCAGTTGTGGGAGCCCAGTTTTACATTCCAAACAGTGCAAGAAAGGAATGTAATCAGCAGCACATCAAGGTTATTATCAGGCCTTCAGTTCCCGACAACAATGTTAACTAGCAGGTCTTTGAGAGTGATGAGCAAATTCTGCAATTTTTGCTTGAAGAGGACGTGTTTGCAGCATCAAATCAGGATAAAATCAAACAACAGTATGGAGACCAGGTACTACAATTAAAGAACAAGTTGCCTAAGGGTTTGGTTACTTTAGAAAGTATTTTCAACTCTGATGATCAGGCTAAAAGTAACAAATCAAATTTACTGGTTCAACAAGATTATTATGAGGACTTAGAAATTACACCCAAGAGAAGCCTCAAGATAGGGAAAATAAACACTATTGTTGAAAAGCAATCTTTTCTACAATTATTCCAAGAATTCATTGACATATTCGCCTGGGAATAAGGAGATTTGAAGGGATTTGATCCATGTCTTGCATGACATGCAATAGAATTGGAGCCAATGGCCAAACCCGTAAGGAAAAAACAAAGGCCAGTTAATCCCAAGTTGGAGCCATTAATGCAGAAAGAAGTCTTCAGACTTATAGAAAGTGAGATTATTTTTCCCATAAAGCATACTAGCTGGGTTGCCAATCTAGTTCCCGTCAGGAAGGACGGAGAGCTTAGATTATGTGTAGACTTCAGGGATTTGAACAAAGCTTCGTTAAAGGAAAGGCACCCTCTTCCGTCTATGGAGCAGATTCTTCAATGTGTGTCAGATTCTGAACATTTTTCTTTATTGGATGGATATTTTGGTTATAAGCATATTTTGGTAAGGGAAGGAGATCAATTTAAAACTTCCTTCACCACAAAGTGGGGCACAATGCTATATAGGAAAATGCCATTTGGTTTGTCTAATGCTGGAGCAACCTTCCAAAAGGCTATGGACATGGCCTTTAGCAACTTAATGTATAAGTTTGTCTTAGTATATCTTGATGACATCACTATCTATTCCAAGAAGACAATAGATCACATTGACCATTTGAGGCAGGTTTTTGAACATTGTCGGGAGTTTGGTATATCATTGAACCCCAAGAAATGTGTTTTCTTCGTTCATGAAGGAAAGCTTCTTGGGTATGTAGTATCTAGGAAGGGAATCACAGTCAATCCCAAGAGAGTGGTAGCAATCTTAGAGCTGCCTTTACCTCTGCATAAGAAAGGACTTCAGAGTTTCATTGGTTGTATTAATTTTGTCAGAAGATTTCTTCTTGATATAGCAGCCTTATTAAAACCCCTTACAACTATGTTAAAAAGGGATGCAGAGTTTAGATGGACCCAAGAAGCAAGGGACAATTTTCAAAAGATCAAGGAGGCGTTAGCTTCAGCCCCAACATTAGTTAACCCAGATTTCAGCAAGGATTTTAACTTGTATGCTTTTGGTAGTTTTGATGTAATTTCTACAATCTTGGTACAAAAAAATGTGGAAGGGTTGGAACAGACCATTTCCTTTTTCAGCAAGGGTCTGGAAGACTATGGGAAGAAGTATACCTTCATAGAAAAACATGCGCTGGCTGTTGTGAAGAGTTTGAATAAATTTAGACATCTATTATCTCATAAAAAAATTCATCTTCAGGTGGCACATTCCAGTGTGAAGGAATTTTTTCTCAGTAAAGATTTGAATGAAAAGCGGGCTGGATGGATCACAAGAGTTATGGAGTATGATGTGGATATTCAGGTTACTAAATTGGTGAGGGGAAAAGGTTTATGCCAGTAGCTGGCTAACGAAGACATTTCAACAATAGAGGATGAACGAGACTCAGTCTTGGTTAATGTTGGGATGGTAGTTAATGAAGCTACCAGCTGGTTATAGGAGATGTCACATTTTTTGAGAACCGGAGAATGTCCACCTAATCTGAACAGAATGAAGAGGAGGTACTACCAACTTTAGTCTATTCCTTTTGTCTTGATTGATCATGTGTTACATAGGAAAGATCATAGTGGAGTACTGCTCAGGTGTGTTGATAATGATCAAGTGGATTAGATATTATATGAATTCCATGATGGACCTTCTGGAGGTCACTATGTTGCAAGGACAACAACATATAAGATTTTAAGAGCAAGCTATTATTGGCCTGACTTGTTTAAGAATGCACATATGTATGTTAGAAGATGTTCCAAATGTGCCTTGTTTTCAGGTAAAGAAAGACTTGTTGCTTTGCCATTACAACCTATTTAGATAGAATAGCCATTTATGAAGTGGGGAATTGACTTCATAGGGGCAATTAACCCACCCTCAAGTTTAGGCCATCGGTGGATTATCACAGCAATGGATTACTTTACACGATGGACAAAAGCTTTTCCTCTGAAGGAAGCTAATGAAACAACAGTGTTGAATTTTTATGAAGACATGGTTTGCAGATTTGGAGTCCCAGATTCTATAATTTCTAACAATGCCCTGGCATTTGTTGGTTTGAAAGTAACTGATTAGGTGTTGAGGAATGGCATATACTTGACTACAAGCTCCAACTATTATCCTCAAGGAAATGGACTTGCGGAGTCCACTAATAGAAATCTAATTAACATTATCAAAATGATGCTTCAAAGCAATCAGAGGGATTGGCATGCCAAGCTAAAGACTACTCTTTGGGTAGACAGAATTACCTCTAAGAAGGTGATTGGGAACTTGCCTTACATGTTGGTGTATGGTAAAGAGGAAAAATTACCTATCTCTACTGAGTTGCCCGCCTTAGACATTTCCAGTCAGCTGGTCTTGTTTGAGTAGACTAACCCACTTGCCAAAAGATATACTCAACTGATGGAGTTAGACGAAACTAGAAACAAGGCTATGAAGAATATGGAACGCCAGCAAATCCTGACTAAGAGAACATTTGATAAGAAAACTAGATTAAGAAATTTCGTGGTGGGAGATCTTGTGCTGAAATAGGATGTTCTAAAAAGCAAGCCGAGCCATCACACTAAGTTTGACATGTGGATGGGCCCATTTATTATCAAAGACTGCAAAGAACACAATTCTTACCAACTGGCCATGACTGAAGGTGAAGTGCTTCCTATCCCAGTCAATGGGATACACCTCAAGCCTTGTTTTGAGGTTTGATAAGTTCTTCCATTGTACATATTAGATTAGGTTTCATGTTTCCAATAAGTGCTTCTACACTTTAGTTTGATTGTGTTTTTTCATTCCCTAAGTGTTGTTCCAGCACAGTAAATAGTTTTTTTTTTAGTTTCTCATGTATTATCAGTTGTGGAAACCTGTTGTGTTCTATGAGTCTATGAGTCTCAAGTGAGTTGTAGCCATGTACGAACTGCTTTTAAATTTTTCTAAGTTTTCCTAATAACTCCATGCCCAATGGAAAATTTTGGCTACTGGGTTCCATGTTTAGCAGGAAAACATCCAGCAAAAGTCACTAGAAATGTTACCTGTTTTTCACCTATGGCCTCAATCAAGTAGGGAAATCTATGTTTCAAGTGTTCATGAAGGAAAAATGGAGACATTTGCATCAAGGGTTAGATCATACATTTGATGCTATCTTACAGGGAAGTCTATTGGAAAACCTCACCTTAGTTAGATTTAGCATAAAACTCATCAGATAAGAAAGTCAACAAGACCCTCCTGTTGTCTTGCCGACTAGCAGAGCATTCTATTTGTTTGAATACACTAGTTGCCAGGACTTTTGGGTCGCCATAAGTCTTTATGTATCTCTCCGCTTGGGATGTCTCGCTGACAGTAGCTCACAAGGTTGGCACCGGGGGCGATGGTTTGCCTTCGGCAAGAGGTCTCAGCCACCATGAAGTGTCTCGCCGAAAGAGATTGCCTTCGGCATAGGGTTTTGTCAAAAGACGAAGGTCTCAGTGAAAATAAATGTCATTGCAAAGAAAGGTGGGCCTTGTTGTAATGTCTCAGTGACCCAAGGAAGTCTCACTAAAGGGGATTGCCTTCGGCATAATGTCTAGCCGACCTAGGGAGGTCTTGCCGACATGGAGTGGTGGTCCCAGTGGGAGGTCTCGATGAAAGGTTTGAGTTCACTGTAATGTCTTGGCGAATAGGCTGGCTCTCATTGAAGGATTTAGGTTCAACGAGAGGTCTCGCCAACACAAGAGGGTCTCAGCGACAGGGGCTAGTGAAGGGGTAAATTCTCACCGATAGGGTGGACTCTTACCGAAGTGAAGCAACATTGGCGAAATGTTTTGAGCTCGGCACAAGGTCTTGCTGACTGCGATGGGTCTCGCTGAAATGAAGGAGATTCCCTTCTAGGATATGTCTCGCTGACCGAGTGATGTATCCTTGACAAGAAAGTAAGCTCTCACTGAAACAAGGTAGCTTCGGCATGATGTCTTGCCGACCTGATGGGGGTCTGGCCGAATGAAGTGAGCTCGGGGAGAGAAAGGGAGTTCGCTATGATGTCTCCCCGACCGAGGGATGTCTCCCCAACAAGAAAGGAAGTGGTGAGCTCAGTGAAGGATTTGAGTTTTCCATGAGGTCTCACCAACCAAGCAATGTCTCCCTGAAATGAAGTAAGCTTTCACCAAAACAAAAGGACCCTCGGTGTAATCTCTTGCCGACTAGTGAGCTCTTGCCGATAATGGTTCACAACTTTGAGATTGGGGAGACTTTGAGCGGAAGTTTTGTGTTTGGTGGGATGTCCTACCGATGAGCGATTGTCTTGTCAATGGTTTCAGGGATGTCGATATGACTTTTGCAACTCGCTATGAGCTCTTGCTGACTATCACGTGTCATGTCGATAGCTGCTACGAGGTGTACTCGCATCGGGGAGACACGATTAGTGTCTCACTGACATGTGATTTTGATGAAGCAACCTTTGACCATTTGGGAATCTATGTGGTATGAGTTTAACCAATTTGAAGGAACTAAAGGTGAACCATTAGTCATTTGACTATTTTTTGACTCCCCCTATGAACGAGACCAACAAAGCATGAATGAGATAGACTTTTCCTGAGACCAAAGGCGATGGAGCAACTCAGAGATCAATGGTGTCGAGATCTAAATGAAAAAGTTTGAAGTTGTTTGCAGGGGAAGTCAACCTACAGAAAGGTCTTGAGCAGGAAGAAGGTCGAAAGAAAGAGAAGTCGTCAGTCTCAGGGACAGCTGTGAGGTCTATTGGCAAGAGGTAGATCGATATTAATGGTAACGTTGAAGGGGAATTCAAGGTAGCTCTTCAAGGAAGTTCGAAAGTGGACACAAAGGCAAAAGGTCGGCACATTAAATGCATTGCAAAAGATCTCCAGAGGCCATTCCTGGAGTGACTCTTCACTGACATGAACAACGGGACGCAACATTAACTTCATTTTAGAAAAAGATCTAGGGGCGGATCTTTTCAGAAGGCTGATATTTTGTAAACCCTAAAAATAAAGGGGGTGATACTTTTAGTTCTGGTATATATGGAATTTTTTTTCCTTTTTTGTAGTTAGTTCTTACCTGGTGCTTTTTTTTGCTTTTGTAACTTGCGGAGTTCTTTGTAGAAGAGAGGCTATGTTTTGTAACTCATGACAGGCATGTATATCAGTGTTCACCATTGAAATCAATGAGTATAAGTGATTTACCTTTTCAATCTCTCTATTAAATTGTGTGCATTTGTATAATTGATGAAGCTGCTTGTGAAACTGTGTGATTCCTTGTGGTTATGTCTTATTTCAGCACCTTTCTGTAGAGCAATATGTATTTTTGTAGGTTGTGAGATGTGTTCAAAATGCAGTACTCTCTATGTTGTGAAGTTATTTCTTCCTTCTAGGAGTATAGCCATATGTACCTTCTCATGAAATGTTTATGCAAAAAACGTATGTGGTTGAGTTGTTTATGACTAAGCTTTTGTCATTAACTGAAATTGTGTGTGTAAACTGTGTTATATGTCCTCTCAGTAAGTTCTGGTGCATCACCACAGAGATAGTGTTTTCATTAGTTTTAATATATTCTCCTTCTCCCTTTTCTTTACAAAATCAGTAGTTAGGTGACACCATAGGAAGCCGACCTTCTCCGGAGGTTGACCTCTATTTACAAGAAACCCACATCTTTAGAGGTCTTCCCATGTTACACTGAGGTGTTGAACATCAGGTTCAACAGGGTACAATTTTAGATGATAACAATAACCTTATTGCTTGCAATTGCCACATGATGAATTAAATAATATGACGATATCTAAACCCGATCTTCATATCCAGGCTTGATTAAGACATTCGTTGCATTTGCAATCTAAGAAGATTTAATTGGATTAAGAATATCATTTAAAAAGATGACTTGAAGTAATTATTGAAAATGTGTCACATAATATAATAGAGTCTATGAAAATCTACATCAAACTTATAATCTAAGCTTAATGGAATATAACTTATATAAGATAATGATGATTGAAATGTGATTACTTCATATGTGGGTTATTTTATTACAAATGAATAATGCAATTTCAATTATATTTTTTTTACTATATATACCACATGAAAATATTAATGATTGCAACAAGTGTGTCGGTGCAATCATTATTGGGTGAATGGGAGAGTCATTAGGAACCCCCAATTTCCATCCGATTTCACAATATGAAGAAATGAGATTTGACTATGTATCTTGGTGAGCCAAATGTCTTAGCATAGTGTAGACTAAGACCCCTAATGTGAACCAAGTTATTCTATAGTGGTCTATATTTTATTTTAGGGGATTATTTCATTGTGATAGTAATTGTTTGTTTTCCCAAATGAAAACAAAGTGAATGTAATGGTAATGTGTAAACTCGGATGGGAACTTTTAGTCAACTTTTTATGGGTGGAAAAGTGATTTTTTGCATTTTCATGTCAATTTTGATATCCTAACCCAAGTACATGGGTAGGGTACTTAGACAATGGTGTAGAGTG
This sequence comes from Sequoia sempervirens, assembly GCA_007258455.2. NCBI lineage: Eukaryota > Viridiplantae > Streptophyta > Pinopsida > Cupressales > Cupressaceae > Sequoia > Sequoia sempervirens. The sequence continues at coordinate 59,051 of VDFB02369406.1, forward strand.
AAATTTGGAGATGAATTGTATACTTTGAAAGCTCTTAATAAGAGAAAATGGCTATGAATAAATGGGTACTTTGGAGGTACACCAAGCCAAACCATAATTTTCCAAGTGGATTTAATGGGAATAGAATATTCTTTAGGTAAGGAGACCCATGTGGACTCACATGGGGCCATGCCCATTTATTGTGATGTAAGTAATGTTGGGGAATGTGTGGGTGGAGTGCCATGAGTCTTTGCATTCAATGGGATGGAGAAGAGTGAAATGACACTCTAGAGGTATTCTTGAAAAATAAATTTCTTGCAAAGTTCTTGGAAAGGCTGGGAGAGATCTAGAGGAGTTTCAAGATCATGGTGGCTTACTTGAAGTGAGGAAGCATAAAGAGATAAATCATCATCCATTCTCATTTATTCTTTTCAAAAGCATATGATTGTAGTGTAGAAATGATTATGTATTGTGTTAAAGTTGAAAGGATATTTTCATTTTATTGTTTGTTAAGTTTTACTCATGTGTGTGTTGAAGTAGGTTCCATCTCATATATTGAGATTGTGTACGGAACAATTTCTCATTATTGTGGTTCTACAAGAATATTGTACAAAATTTACTACTTATTGTTGATACAGGAGCATCCCTGTTGTAAAGTAATCTTGTATCAATCCAAAACACTTCTTTCCTTACATTTCATTCAATAGCTATTTTAGTATTTCATTTTTTATTTCACCGAATTATCATTCATTAGTTTTTGTAACCCTTGACGACTTTCATATTAATCATTCATTAGTTTTTGTAAACCCTTGTGGCCAACATGGATATTTGTTGGATCTAGAGAATCATATTAAATACCATTATAATTCATTGTAGATTAGTTAGTTACTCATTAGTAGTTAGATATTTATATTTTCACATCAACCCTTCGAGGGACTGTAATAAGGCATTTAGCTAGTTGTAATGTTGAATACCCTTTCGGTAGGCCTATGAACCCTGGTTATTTTCCCATGAGGAATATGTTCCATGTAAGATTTCCAATTCAATAAAGAATCATATTTGCAGAACATTTTCTTGTTTTATTTCTGTTGTGTTGACTCTAAGCTGCACAGTTTGGACTGTTCTTTCTAAACCCTTCATTTGTGACTGCACAAAGTGGTGTTAGAGTGAGTTTATGAGTCTTGAAGGAATTCATTGAGGTGAAAAAATCACCGACTTGAGGCATAATACATGTGTTTTCAACTGATTGTCGATTGTGAGGTTGTTGAAACCCTTGTAACTAGATTGTTGAATTGAGACAGTTGTGCTGAATTCGAGGGTAGAGATGCCACCAAGGAGAGTGCTTGCTATGGTGAATATTACTAGAAAAATGGATGAAATGTTGGAAATGATGTGTGAGATTTGATTTCAATTAGATACAGTAGAAGAAGGCTAAAGGCGAGGCCTAAAACCTAGACATGAGGATGAAAGTGATAATGAAGCAGATTAGGTTGTAAATCAATTTGCAGAAGCCCTAGGAAAAGAAGAAGAAGAATCAGATCAAGTAAAAATATTGAAAGATATTTCAAAGATTGGAAAAAAACGTAGGGTTGAAATTGAAAATTATGCGAGAAATTTAAACCCTAAAGAATTAATTGATTAAATCAATGAAATGGAAGTATACTTTGAAAATAAAGAAATTGAAGATCTGAAAAGAGTGAGATTTGTGAAAATAATTGAAAGTTCATGCTGCTTTATGGTAGAAAGAAGTTCAATTGGATAGAAATAGATGGAAAGAGAAAATCATAAAATGGGATAGAATGGTGACAAAGTTGAAGAATCAGTTCATATGTATTGATTATGAACTTGAATTGTTGAAGAGATTGTAGAACCTGGGACAAAAGAAGAAATCTATAAAAGAGTATACTGAAGAATTCTACAAGATGATCATTAGGACTATACATAGTAAAGTGAGCAAGGAAAAGGTTGCAAGATATATCGATGGACTGAGAACAAACATTCAAGAAGAATTGAGCCTAGTAAAGATGACATTAGTTGAAGAAGCATATCGGTTTGCATTGAAGGTGGAAGAGAAGTTGAATAAGAAGTTTGAAAAAAGATAGTGAAGTGCAAGAGAAAGATTCCATAGGAATGGATCACAATCTAGAGAAAGAATACCTTATGCAGAGCAGAACAAAGATGTAAAACCTTACTGAAGTGAAGAGAAGGATGCCAATTCATACCACAGAGGAAGAGAAGATAGTAATTCCTACCGTAGTGATAGAGGAGGTCATAATTCTTACCACAATGGTGGATTTGAGAGAGATGAAAGAATATCTAAGATAATACCATTTAGAGGAACATGTTGCAAGTATGGAGGTTAAGGACATAGAGCATTTGAGTTTCATCAAGGAAGTATCGGAAAGAAAAGTGAGCATACCAGAAGAACAACTTATGTGGATAAAGAACATGTGGAATCCCCAAATTCATTTGGGAAACCTGAGAAAGGTGAATCATTGGTGATGAGGAGATCTTTTATGCATGAATAAGTTATTGAAGAACCACCACAAAGGAAGAGTTTGTTCAAAACAAGATGTAAGTTTAGAGGAAAAGTATGTAAATTTATCATTGATAGTGGTAGCACTGATAATCTAGTTTCAGAGGAGATGGTAACCAAGTTGAATTTGGAGAGATTGAAACATCCAATAGCATGGATTCAAGATGAGCATAAGATATTGGCGAATGAGCAATGTTTGGTGAAATATCATATTAGATCATATAGGGATGAAGTATTGTGTGATATTATACCTATGGATGCTTTTCATTTACTATTAGGAAGACCATGGAAATATTATAAGAAAGAAATTCATGATGGAAGAAAGAATACCTACACTATGACTTAAAATGGAAAAATAATTAAGTTGATACCTTTAGAGGGAGAGGAGAAGACTGAAGTTTGTAGCACTTCCAAACTATGTTTAGTAGATGGAAGGAAATTTTTGGATGGATTGAGGCATGAGAATATGTGTTATGCATTGATTCCAAGGAAGAGTGATGTCCAGAGATAGAGAATTCTACCGCAAAGAACGAAGAGGTAGGAGATTTGTTGACAAAGTATTAAGACATCATATCAGAGAATGTATTGAATGGTTTACCACCAGTTCGGAGTATCATTCATCATATAGATCTTATACTAGGAGCAAGTTTTCCAAACAAGGCAACACACATCAGCATAGAATGTAAAATTGAATCGATAGATACAAGATTTGTTGAAGAAAGGATTGATTAGAGAATGTTTAAGCCCATTTGTGGTACCTACTGTACTTGTGCCAAAGAAATCTGGAGAGAGGAGAATGTGTACAGATTCAAGAGCAATCAAAAGGAACACTATCAAGTAGTAGATTCCCATTTCCAAGGATAGACAACATTATTGAAAGGTAAATAGCAAACTCGAAAAGCCTTCCAAGATCCAGTATGCACCTTCAAAATATTATTCTTATTAAAAAAAATCAGATTTCAACTACCTGATACAAGCACATACTAGTATGCCTAAAATAAAAAATAGACATAGTTTAATTTCCCATACATTAGCCCTTAGAGGAAAGTTGATGTAGTTTCAAATCTAGAAAAATTTCAGCAGCATAACGACATGTAAATTAACATTTCAAGAATGAGAAACAGAAATAATAGAAGAAAGATAGGCATATGAGAAGAAGACATGATATACGTGGGGAAAACCATTTCGAGTAAAAAACCCCACACTCCAAAGCATCAAACCAATGTATTAATATGTAACAATATAATTACAATACACTTTCAGGCCCGTAACCTTAACATGGAGACTACATCTTTCTCTTCTGGAGGTACTCTGATAGCACTTCGATACCTACAATTACAACCTACAAAACCCACTCCAAGACATCCAATATATAAAGAATACAAGCATGAAGGTAGCTTCTAGAACAAGGTACAAGAGATGGGCGTCCAAATCCATGTGGCACATTTTTCAAACACATATTTGACTTGTGTGACACTTGACACATGATTCCTAACCCCCCTTACATGCCTCCATACTTGGGCACCCCAAATTTTCCCCAAATAGGTATGGCATATGCCTTACAATGTCATAAAATCTGTAATATATGACAACTCTTACAGTTGTAAGAGAATCTATTATAAATGACTAAATATGATAAATGCCTCTTACATTTTCTTGCAACCTGTTATAGGTCAAACTTGGGCACCTACTTTCCTCATGCAAAGATTCCTTCCAACACTTGTCCAACCTATCATAGAATCTAGCTCTTACATGTCATAAGACCGTCATAAGAATTTGTCATACTTTATCATAGAATCCCTCAAAGATGCTGACACATGTCAAAGAATCTCTTCCCATAGTGGAACACCTACATTTCCTTGTGGAGGCCACAACATCCATGTCACCTCCCAATATGCTAATAACTCATCGTGCCAAGTCACATTAGATGACAAATTAATATGAGCAAGAAAATACAACATAAGCATTAATAAATTAATATTTTAATGCTAGGAAATTGCAAAGGTCGAGGCACCTTAATTCCCAACAATTATGGATTGTTTGAGTGGAGCAAAGTATTTCACAAAGATTGACCTAAAGAGTGGATATCATCAAATCAGAATCAAAGAAGGAGATGAATGGAAGATTACATTCAAGACAAATGAAGGATTGTATGAGTGGTTAGTAATGCCTTTTGGATTGACCAATGCCCCAAGCAATTTCATAAGATTGATGAATGAGGTACTGAAGAAATTCTTGGGTAAGTTTTTCATTGTTAATTTGGATGATATTCTAATTTTCAGTAAGACTAGAGAAGAACATTTGTGGCATATCTAACAAGTATTGTAGAGGTTGAGGGAAGAGAATTTGTTGATTAATTTCAAGAAGTGTAGCTTTTGGAAGACAGGGTTGGTACATTTGAGTTTTTTAATTTCTGCTAAAGGGATGAAGATGGACCCTGAGAAAATGAGAGCAATTGTAGAGTGGCCTACACTGGTGAATATTACAGAGGTAAGATCATTACATGGATTAGCTAGTTTCTACCAGAAGTTTATCAAAAGTTCAAGTAGTATTTTTAAACCCATGATAGAATAAATTAGATGAGATAGGAAAGAATTTAAGTGGACATCTGAAGCACAGAGGAGTTTCGAATTTTTGAAGAAAAAGGTGACAGAACAGATAGTGTTAGCCTTACCATATTTTGACAAAGTATTTCAAGTTGATTGTGATGCAAGTGGAAATGCAATAGGATCATTGTTGAGTCAAGAAGGAAGATGTGTAGCTTATTTTAGTGAGAAGTTGAATGATGCAAAAAGAAGATATTTAATTTATGATCATGAATTCTATGTCATAGTTCAACCCTTAAAGAAGTGGAGACATTAATTGTTTCCTAAGGAATTTGTGTTGTACACTGATCATCAAGCTTTGCAGCATTTGAGCATTCAAGGGAAGCTAAGTTAGAGACATATGAGATGGGTTGAGTTCTTGCAGATTTATAAATTTGTTTTGAAGCATAGGAGTGGCAAATAAAACAAAGTTGTAGAGGCATTGAGTAGAAGGAATTTGATGATAGAGATTAGAGTAGAATTATTAGGTTTCGAAGAAATGAAGCACATGTATGAGGATGATCCATATTTTGCAAAAGCATGGAGAGAATGTAAGGAATGAGTAGTAATAGACCAAAGCCAACAATTAGATTATTTTATTCAAGAAGCCATGTTGCTCAAAGGAAATCAGTTGTGTATTTTGAGGAGTTTAATGTGGGAGAATCCAATTAAGGGGAAGCATAGTGGTGGACTAGCATGATATTTTGGAGTTGACAAGACAATAGCTTTGGTGAGTGAATATTATTTTTGGTTGTAGATGTATAAGGATGTCAGGAAGTATGTTCAGAGTTGCAGAATTTGTCAAGTCTTAAAAGGGAGTAGTTAGAATACTAGATTGTATACACCTTTGACAATACCGAAGAGACCTTGGAAAGATATAAGAATAGATTTCATATTGGGATTGTCAAAAACATAGAGAGGATATGATTCTATAATGGTAGTAGTGGATAGATTTTCTAAAATGGAACATTTTATTCCTTGCAAGAATACTAATGATGTTGTACATGTTGTTGACTAATTTTTCAAGGAGATTGTGAGATTGCATGGAATACCTAAGAGTATAGTTTCAGATAGGGATTCCAAGTTCATTAGACACTTTTGGAGGACATTTTAGAAGAAGATGAAGATATATTTGAAGTTTAGTTCAACATATCACCCACAAACAGATGGACAAATAGAAGTGGTAAATAAGAGTTTTGGTAACTTGTTGAGATGTTTGGTTGGAGATAAGGCAAGAAATTGGGATATAGTTCTACCACAAGTAGAATTTGCATATAATAATTTAGTGAATCAGAGTACAAGGAAAAAACCATTTGAGATTGTGATAGGAATACATCCCAAAGGAGAATTGAAAAACTAAGAGACATTAGTATGGAGAATAAGAGGAGTGTGGAGGTAGAAGAATTTGTAGATTTCATGGAAACATTGCATAATGAAGTCTAGAAGCATTTCGAAGGCATGAACAATAAGTATAAGGAGTTTAAAAGAGGGGGACCGACCATGTTCAAGGAACTAGGTCATGGAGAGCCAAGAGTGGAAGGCTGTTCTAACTTACCTTAGCTTAATGGGGTGTTAGGAAATGTAGGACGAGAATGATGAGCACTATAAAGTCCTTCAATCACTCTACATACCCGAAATATAGGATGGGGCTAGGCGAGCCGACTTTTGGGTTCAACACTATGTCTTAGGAAGCTCTCTTCCCGAGGATGGAAGCGTGGTCCCAGGATGATAGGGTAGTGCACTGGTGTCTGTATGACTAGACAACTAAAGAGACAAGGTCAAAATTATGAAAAAAATATAACGGCCCAGCTAACTACTACTAAAAGGCCAAAATAATGGTATTAAATAAACAAAATATTCTCTAATATGATAAAGTAAAAATGCAAGAGTAAGGGTGGAAAGAATGATCTCACAAAGAAATTTGTTCACTAGCTAGCTCCCAAAAGCACATCCACCTACACACAAAGAAGAGGAAAAATGTTGGGTGGTTGTATAGGGGCATTCCTGAGTCAAACCCCCATTTAGGTGTTTCCACCTCCATGGAAAACCAAGAAAGTGAGTATGATAAAGAAAGTAATGTAATATAGAACACTGAAACACTACAAAAGAGTAAATGTGCTTACTCAACCAAGTAATAGAGGAGAGGAATGGGAAGCTTACCACCTCCACCAAGAGCACTCAAGGATAATGGAGGAGAGAATGAGAGTACTCGAGCCTCTGTTGCAATGGTGTTGTCCCACACTTTCTCTACTAAAGTGATAGAGAGAAGTTGTTGCTACTATGGAGTGCAAAAGTGTTGCTAAAAGAGCTTAGCAATGCAAGAAGTGAGTGCAAGAGAGTGTGTAGAAGTTGAGTTGAAAGCTTAGAAGATCTGAGGAAGTTGAAATGCATGTAGAAGGAGGGAATTTGAAGGAGAGATGAAGAAAATTGTCATATTCAGATCGATCAGTCGAAGACAATGTTACAAGTCAACTATCAATGGAAGTGTAATGCCTCTACAAGTTCAGCCATAGGAATCTGCTAGGGACGTAAGTGTACCGTGCAAACGTCTACGCGTCGTGCAAGCATCCTCGACAGAAATCCCCCCATCGATGCTCAAAATAGGCACCAAGTGGAATGAAGGTAGCAAGCTTAGGTGTAATTAAGCCTCTGAACCTCATTTTCTAAAGTGGAGAAGGGAAAAAGGGGTGCAAATTCACTCCTATACATTTTTCCCCCACTTTAGTGAGCATGAATACTAATGAGTTCTTTGGTAAATTATATCAAAGAATAAATAAGGTTAGAAATGTATACCTAAACTGTCGAGGAAGTAGACCACAATCTGACAAACCTAAAGGTACAGGGCAAGCAAAGGACTTCATAGCTTCTTAGAACTATGAAGTTGAAGAAAGTAAGCATCTTACGGGCCCACGAACCTATAAGGAGGAAACCCCCAAGACCTCTCACATGAAGGAAGCCCCATGAATTAAGCACCATAGAGGCCCGTAGATGTGCAAGGAAGGTGTCCCCCAAGAACTCTCACATGGAGGATACCCGGGAAGTGTCCCCCAAGATCTCTCACATGGAGGAAGCCAGGAAAGTGCCTTATAGGCCTACAAACCTACAAGGAAGGTATTCTCCAAGATCTCTCGCATGAAGAATACCCAAGGAAGTGCCCTACATACCCACAGACTTGTAGGGAAGGTATTATTGTGCAGTTTTAGCACACATGCCCTGCTGAAAGAAGGTACCCTCTTTTTCTTTCATTCTTGGTGTTTTGGCCCTTTGATTTTGAGGATTTGGTTGCCTTGGCATGTTGCCAAATGATTATCTTACTCATGCAAATGCACCTTTTGAAGAAAAACTCTGAAAATCCTATGTTCTGGGATTCATTTCGGGTTTTTCTCTATTTTTGGGAAAATACCCCTTGGGCAGAATTCCCCAAGCACCTTGAAAACCCGATGAAGGCTGCTTTACATTATTTCCAGAAATTCTACAACTTGGTGGAATTCCTTCTGGATTGGATTTTCCTAAAACTTCGTTGTGCATTCGGATTCCTGAACCCATTGTCTTATCAATGCATTTATGTCTCCTGTACGATCTTGCAATTTGCTTTTATTGGATTTAATTGCGATTTATGAGAAGTTCGTATCATTTTCCTTGTGAGATTTGAGGAGCTATATTTTGAGTTGCTATTACTAGATTGTGTGTTTGAGATTGTGATTGATTGGTGCAATAGAGTTTTCTGGTAACCGCTTGCATTCTGCTTAGACTTCAGGGTTTTTCCAGTTGTTGCTATTTCGATCTATTTTCTCTCATGGTATGTACATGCTACCTTCCTTTTTTAATAAATGAACTAAATTTGCTTCAGGGTTTGTGTGTATGTTTTGAGTCAGGACTTCAATGTGGTATGGTCTGGTAGCTGTGTTAGGGTTTCCGTTTGTTGGTTTGATGCCCTTCCTCATAGCTCACACCTCATTTCCTTCTACATGACTGTGATTCAATGAGGTTAACCATTTATTTGCTTGATTCTTAATTTGATTTCATTCTTTCTTATGTTGAGCTCTTGTTTAACCTAGAAATCCCCGACCTTTGATGAAATCACGTGTTGAGCGAAGTGAAGCTTGTTGTTCATTGCCTAATCTGATAATCACCCTGTCTTAGTTGAGTCATGGGAGAATTCGTATCAAGAATAGTGGAAATGAAAATGATGAGTTAGGATCCAAGTTGTGCTATCATGGTGATTTCCTAGGGTTTCCCTTGCTAAAATCATTCCTCATATTGATTGGATCTCATTTAGATCAATTTGAAACATAGATTGTTCATCTTGCACTTTGAACGAACTGAATCCAAAGAAAAATCCCCAACTTCCTGATGGTTTGATCAATCTGAGCGAAATCCTAATGAAGTCAAATATTTTGGGTTTTCGAACACCTCGTGGATTTCCTTTACTTTAGGACTTCCCCGATTTTTCCATCGCTTTATCGATTTCCCAAAAATATGTTTACAATGTAAAAATTACACTGACTTTGCGAAATTTTGTTTCCTCAGGATTTTACCAAAATTTCTTTGTCCCTTCATTTTCCTAGAGTTTGTAAACTATTGCCATTTTCACAGATTTTCGTCCTTGGCCCGAATTTCGCGAGAGGGCTAAAAACCCGAAATTTGAAATGAGTAATTCTTATGAGATCTTAAGGGGATTTTGCTCATCATGGGATTTTTTTTAAGGATGGATATATCATTCGTGATGGATTAGCTTGAATTTGATGTTGTGATGGATCTTTACTATGGTCTCTTTATTGAATGCAGGCAGAATCAAGTCAAGCTATTGTTGGAAGGACCAAGGGTAGGGTAATGGATCCAAGTTCTAAAGGCTCTACTATCTTTGAGGCAAAAAGGATTAAATTGGATATAAAGAGAAAAATCCCAGAGAGTAAGTTAACTTCCATTTGGTTAGAGGTCATTGATACAAATGTTGGATTGTGGGATTATGAAGAATTTAAGACAAGGATGGCAGCACAGAACCTCCCTTTGTTGGCCAAAAGGATATTGGAATTAGGGTTGGCACATGTAGCTAGATTCCCTCCTACAGTTTAGTGTTACAAGTTGGTGCTTAAATGTGCCAGACATTATGATAGGGGCACATAGAGGATAGTTGGTCCTCAAGGAAGAATTGTGGAAAATCTCAACCATGTGTCCATAGCCCAGACCTTTGACATGCCAGACAGGTCTCATGTAGTGGGTTTTGATATGGATATAGCGAAGAAATATTATGATGAAGATGTCATCAAATCACAAGAGGTCATCAATTCTTCGTTGGAGAAACCCAATTCCCACTTCTCTAAGCTACCCACGCAGTTATTCAGAGCTAAGTTTAAGAAGGAATACTATGATGCCATCACACTTCTTAGTAGGGTGGTGGGATTGAAGAGTGCAGGAGTATTTGAAAATTGGATGTTCCATGTCATTGTAAGGATGGAGCAGAATATTGACTACCATTGGGTAGGAATTATCAGTGCAATGATACATGAACACATGTGTAATGTCCTACAGACAAAGACCTTCACAATGACTTCCTACTTGGTTTATGCACTTGCAAGGTTCCATCCATACAAAGGGATAAGCACAAGGGGTGTGCTTGGGCAGGATGTAATTTATGAAGTATACCCACAATTGCACTTGGGTAGCACAAGTTATAGGAGGGTGAATGGTGCATTCACCATGTTCATCACCAGGCTATTGCAAGGTGCAAAGGATTTTTGAATCTCAAATAATGCTAAGGAATTGATCAAGAGGTTTGGAGCTTGGTTTATCTAGTTCCCTACCCTTTCATATATTAGAATAGATGGTTGTCAGAGGGCTCCATACAGACTCCCTAGATATCCCATAGATCATGTTATACTTCTGAAGGTCACAAGGGAGATATGTGATTTTGATGCAATTTTCAAGAAGGATAAACATAAGATTGGATTTGGTGGTGATTTCCCTTTGAGGATAGGCAGTGGTGAGGCATGCCCCTCTATTAATTTGGCCCATGCTTATGAAGAAGAAATGAGTACTCTAGGTCTATCTTTCCATTGCAAGAGATCCAAATTTGATAGGACTAGTGAAGCATAGAAGAAGGCCAACAGGGAATACAATCATAAGGATGATATAGAGGATTATTGGGCTAACAAAAATGATGAATTTGAAGTTAGAAAGAAGAAGTTCTCTAGGCTACCACTGAACTTAGTCTGGCTATACAACATAAAGGCCATTCCAGATCAAGTTGAAGATGATGGAGATTTGATTTAGGGCCATGACTATGAAGCTATAAAATATAAACCAATTGGAGAAATAGATTGGCTAGAGGAAGAGAAGACATAATTAGAATAGATCATGACTCTAGTGATCAAGCACACTAAGTTGTGGCTCAAGCACAAGATGTGGGAGTTGGAAAGTGAGGGTGTGCAATGCACCTATGATCTAATGGGGGACTTGGAGTCTCATTCCACTTCTGAGGAATCAAATAACCTGGATCCTAAGGGTAAGACTAAGGTGAGCTCCCCTTTCAAGATAAAGATTAAAGATGTTCAAGCGGAGGAGGTAGAAAAGGAAGAGAAGCAAAGAAATCCCATTGCTAAGAAGAGGGAACACATTTCAAAGATGAAGAAAGCTGCAAAGGATGAAGCTGAAAAGGAAGGAAAAGAGGCTAGTGTTTCCATGCCTAAGAGAAGAAGAATAATAAAATTGACACAGAAGGAGAAGGAAACTTCTAAGGTAGGAAATGAAGTTGACCCACCAATAGTAAATGTGGAAAGTTCAGTAGAGAAAACACAGGTGTACATAAGAAGATCAAGAACTCCATCTCCTAAAAATGGTGTACCAAAGAAAAGTGTTCCCATAGTTGTTCATGCCACTAAGCATGATAATATTCCTCCTTCTCATGAGGCTCACAATGTACCAAGTGAATCCAAGGATGTCGAGGATTACCAAGATCAAGGGGAAGAAGAATTCCAAGAGGGTGAACTCTATAGTGCTGAAGTAGAAATGGAGAAGGTATTACAGTCTCCTCTGGTGACTTATGAGGATTCACTTGCAAGAAGTGAAGAGGATAGAACTCCTCAAAGAGAGGAAATTTTTATTAAGACTCCTTCACCAGTGCATGAAGAAGAAGAGCATGATAAGGGAAAAGAAGATAAAGTTGAAGAGATTCCTAAAAAACAAGATTTGAATGAAGATGTACCCAAGGTTCACAAGGATGCAGTTGGACAAGGTAGTGTACAATCAAATTCCATAGTTCCAGGTTGGTTGGGCAAAGAGTTAAAGAGTATGCAAATTGTGGTAGATGATACTCCTCCCAACTAGGGTGAATTGCTAGCAAACATAGGAAAGGGAAAAGAAAAGAAGAAAGCCAGGGTTATCTCCAGGATCGAGAGAGATGAAGAAAATAATAGGGTGGTCCACATTGATACTCCTACTCCTAATAAGAATAAGGATGATGTGGTTGGTAGTGACTATAGTGTGCAAACTATCAACTTAGGGCCTACTTCTATGGAACAGGAAATTGAAGAATATGAAGGCTCTAATGTTGTAATCTTGGGTAGATTGAGGAAGGAGGTGTAGACCAAGCAAGAATTAAAGAAGGAGAATGATAAATTGAAGAGGTAGCTACAAGACTTGATGAAACCCTTGCAATCCATCATCTCCTCATCATCTACTACAAGCTTTCTGCCACAAGAAACAATAACTAAGTTGGAGAAGATGAAAGCTACTACTCATGCCACAACGAGCTAGTTGTAGGGAGTGCAAGCTAAAGCAGATAATGTCATCAAGGAAATCCTTTCAACCAGTGGAGATGATATGAGATCAATAAATTGGTTAAAGAATGTACTAGCTTAGGATAAGGAGGATGTGGATCTCTTATTGTAGAAGACCAAAACCATCATGGAATGCACTGAAGATAAATTGGTAAGTGATGGAATTCTTCCTTCGTCCAAAGTTGCAGAACCTTGGGAATGGTTTGAAGTTTTGCAAATAAGGAAAAGGGTTTTGAAGAAGGTGTATAAGCAAGGGAAACAAATTGAGCACTCTCTGACTGAGATATACAACAAATGCATTCTTTCTTTGAAGTTATGACATGAAGAAAATGGTTTGTGCCAAAACATCTGAGCTTGGAGCAATTGAGAAAATGGTGGTGAGATGTCCAGTCAATGAAGACTGGGTCACTAAACATCAGTTAGATGATGTAGCCACATACATTGTAGTGATGGATAAATATCAAATCATGAAGGTGGATTGGGATAAAGTTGTAAAACAGTCAAGAGAGGACATTAAGTCCATTAAAAGAAGAATGAAAGTATTAGCTATGCCACCTATTGCCAACTTGGAGAATATATTCTTGATGGTGCAAGATAAGGTGAGGTGAGATAAGGACAAAGGAGAGAGCAGTTAATACAATGCCTCATCAAAATTTTTGCTTCCCCATTAATCCTCCTCCTCCTTCACATGCATTGGAACGAGCTATGTTGCAGATCCCAAAATGACCTGGATGGAGTACATGCATTTAATGCATACTTTACTTTATTTTGAATTACTCTTGGCCAACTTGTTTTATGGCCGTTCATTATTGTAAACCTAATTGGGCCTACATATCTTTAGGGTCTCTATAAATATGGCATTCTGCCTCATTTGTAAGGGCTAGATAGTTTTACTTTGGAGCGAATTAAGCAGTATAGCAAGAGTTAGAGTTAGGAGTTAGTCTTATTTTCAAGCAAGTGTTGTAACAAAAAATGGGAATTGTTGTTACTTTGGGTGATGTAATGCAAGTAAAGACATTGTGATATGGTGCCTTTCTTGTGTTGAATTTTATCTGGCATGGTTCTTGTGATTCTATCTTTTGAAATTGCTTAAGTTTATTTGATGCATGATAGGTTTAGTGTTAGATGACTTGACGGTGTTTATGGTTTGATTCTTGAAGTGTTTGCAGCAATCTCTAGTCCATACTTTTTGTAGCTAGTTGACTGTTAGTTGCTTTGTGAAGTTAGCCTAGACTTTGATATTCATTGTTCTTAGTTTGATTATGGATATCTGTTCATTCCAATTGTAATAGGGTTGTTTTGAATGAAAGTTCATAATCTGAAAATCTTTAACACCTTAGAAGATTGCACTATTTATGTAAGATTGTAGATTTATCTGGGTCAAGCAGGAATTGGTTTCTGAGGGATTGGTCCATTTCAAGTATTTCATCATATACATTGTTAATCTTAGGATTAGAATTAATCTTAGAAGTCTCTTTGAAACCCTTATCTCTTTGCTATTTATTTTGAATTTGGGTTAGATTTAGGATTTCAAGTATCACCATATTGCAAAATTTGATAAGCTTTGAGATTCAATATTTTCTTGTAGTAAGGTCCCTTTGTGATTACCAACATATTTACATTATCACTAAGTTGTTTATGCATTGTCAAGACCTGACATTAGAGACCTTGGGGTTATCTCTTGAGGCTTTCTAATAGAGATTTACCTTTCAAGAGAGATAGGATTTCCATATTCTATCTAAGTTGTTGTTGTGTAGAAAACACCATCAACAGGTATCCCCCAAGATCTCTCGCATGAAGGAACCCAAGAAAGTGCCCTGCAAACCCGCAGACTTGCAGGGGAACCATGCCCAATATCTCTAACATGGAGGAAGCTCAAAGGAAGTGCCCCACATGCTCTCAGACTTGCAAGGAGGTATCCCCCAAGATCTCTCACATGGAGGAAACCTAGTAAAGTTTACTCTACAAAGTTGGGAAGAAGCCACATAGGCAAGTAAGCGGATAATCGCACGAACCATCAATAATTTGGAAGACTTTCAAAGGGGTCCCTTGGGAACCCATCGTGAAGAAGGGGTCCACTCAAGGGACGCACAAATTGAAATAAGATGTTTTCTTTCTGAATCGATCCATCATCAAGGGATCCTTTTGAAAGATGTTCACTTCATCAAGGAATTCAAAAGGAAGAATATGCCCCCATGCGAGGGAAAGGTCAATGTTGTTCCCACTTCAGAGGAAGGGTTTGAAGTCCTTTCTTTACGAACTCATGATGAAGGAAACATGTTTCGTTAGGGCTCCAAGTTGAGAATGTGATTCTAAAGAAAGGTTTGCGAAGATTTTTGAGAAAAGATTTGTTGGCAACAAATGCATTTTCTAAAAATTGAAATGTTGAGGAAGCAGCATTGTCACATATGAGAGGGACAACTAAAGCAAAGAAGAGGGAACGATAAAGAGAAAAAAAAAATAAAGGGAAAAGGGGTAGCCTAATATTTCACGGTCAGAACTACTCATAAATATATATATGTGTATGCATAGTAATAGTATATAAATGAACTATCATCAACCCCCTACTATATCAGACCATGTGAAGAATGCACGAGAAACTAAAGTAAAAATAAAAAATTGGGTCAACATGGAAAGGAAGTCTAAATACACCCAATGTTTTGCATCGTCTCAAATTTATCAAAAATCAAGCACAAACATGGAAGAATGATGATACAAATAGAGGAAGGTTTACGACACAAAAACCACACCTATATCCAAGCACCAACAAGGGTGACAAGGTTCATCTAGGCACACATAGAACAATCGAGGGGGAACACATCACAAAATATACACACACACAAAAGATCAAGAAGAGGCCTCCTCATAACATTGATCGACCAAGAGGTCATCCTCTTCCCACTCTATATCATCATAGGGGGAAGGAAGACCAGCCTGCAATGGTAGGATGTTAAGAGGAGCATCTGACCCTCCCACAATAAGGGCTAAGGAAGAAGGCACCGCAAGGTCCTCTTTGTCGAGATCTTGTGGAGGTAGGGTCAATGATTTTGTGAAGATTTCTAACAAGGTCAAAATTTTCATCCACAGAGTTAAACATGCACCCTACAGGACCGTTGTGTTTAACTTTAGTGGACGGGGTAGGCTCCACCTAAGATTCACTGCTAGGCTCGTTGAATGACTCAGGAGCAGTGATGAACTCAGGGGAAGTCGGGACTAGTTCCATCACAAGGATGGAACAAGTCAGCACGAGACCACCTTGTGAAGAATATGGGCTCCTCTTACATCTTTCACTGCTAGAAGGACCACACTCCACATTTTGCTTCATCGGAGGAGACAAACTCCCCATAAACGAGGCTAGAGGTGCGGAGGAAGAGGAGAAAAGAACCACAGTGGATACAACCAAGGTATTAGTCATATCCACAAGATTTAGGAAAGGTTGGATATCTAGAATGGGCATCAACAAAGGTGGCTCCTTTGAAGGAGTGATGAACACTTGTACCCCCATGGGTTTAAACGCATTCATACTTGCAGCAGAAGACGGAAGTGACGTAGAACTAGACTAAAGAGAAGTAGAATGAAGGGGAGAGGAAGACATTGTAGGAGGCCCTAAAGTAGGGGCATTCATCTCTTCCTCCTTCATTTGTGAAGCATCCTACTCAACTAGTAGCTTACTCAACCAAAAGATCCTTTCGTTGATGCTTACGCTCACATGCAAGGTAGTTTCTCTGACTGTTTGAGTTGGAAGCCGAAGGCTGTGAAGGAACAAAAAGCTCCTGCTCGACCATGGGAATGTCCACTATAGATGTCTTCGGTAGAGGAATGGATTTTTGTATGAGAGTAGGAGGAGCAGGTTGAGGATTAGTAGGGGGAGTCGGCTCAAGAGCCTCGACAACGACCCTCTTCTTGTTCACCACTTTAGGAGTAGGAGCGGTAGGAAGCTGAAGATCAAATTCCCTTTGGGAACCTTTCTTTCTGTTGTATAAGTAATACCATGATCTAAGGTATTCATTAGGGAGATCTGAGATCCTGAGCTTGGGCCTACACCAAGGAGGTATCATCATACTCAGCGGATAGCCGTCAGGCCAAATCATCCAATACTCCTCCCAAGAAAGGGGAGAGGATGAGGCAATCCAGGGAAAGGAAACCTTCTCTTTGACTTTATGGGAAGGAGAGGGAGCCGATGTGGACTTCTATCTCTTTTAGGAAGGGGAGCGGTTGGTGCAGTCTTCTCCTTCTCCTCTCAAGAAGAGGAGGTGATCAATTGTATCATAAGAAGGGTTAGTTTCAGCTATCCCTTGCCCCAGTTTTATACTTTACATAATTCTTGTAAAGTAGGTCCATTTGAAGGAGGCGGATCGACTGGGGCCATCCTAAAGTGATCCAATGAATATCCACCATGGGATACCAAGGTCTATTATCTAGTGTCATGCACTACATGCATGACACCTTCATGGGAAAATTTTAAACACTTGTGAATAACGAAGGTGATTCCATTTATGGAAGCTAGCCAAGGTATTCCTAGCTTCATCCTGAATAAATTTTACTCTGGTATAATGTCGAAAACCATGTCAACAACCCTAGGTCCAAATAGGATGGACAAATTTATCTAGCCATACAATTTGAGACACATACCATCATGCGTATGGATGGTAGATTTTGTTTCTTCATATTTTTCTCTATGTAGCGAGTTAAGCCACAATGTCTCTTCTATGATAATGTTCACTTGGCTCAGGGGGTCCACCAAGACCCCTATCACATTTTAACCATTGAGGCGAGTAGGAATGTAGAGGGGTGAGGGCTTGTTGTTTAAGGGAAATTCTTACGACATGAATGTTATGTCCTGTGAACTGGGTGCAACTAGAGCAGTAGATGTCACCATGACCATGTTAACATAGGCCTCGGGTTGAGTAAAAAAATCAGCAAGATCGATAATCATGTTAGCAGAATGTGATAGAAACAGGTATGTGTATACCTGTAGCTCACTATTAGCTTTCGCCATTGATTTGTTAGCATTTTTTTTACTCCCATCGAGACAAATGGTACCGTCCTTGATGTGGTCATGTATCTAATGACACAACCACATACATTGTTCAATATCATATCCATTAACTCCACGGTACTAAAAATAAGTGATCTCATCATACCAATTAGGGTAAGGCTCCTTAAGAGGCTTAGTACTCGACAAGGTTACAATCTTATCCTTCAACAACTTCTATAACATAGAAGAATAAGATTTTGATAACTTTGTGAACTTTTGGTTGTCTGAGGCTATTGTAATCAGCAATGGCTACTACATTCATAATGATCTTACCTTTCCCAAAGATTGATATGATGGACTTTCCCTCAGAACAGAAGCACGAGGAGGATCCCTCAAACTGAACAACCGTATGTTGATACTCTTGTAAGGCTGCACACAAATGCATGAAAGAAGGGTACTTCATAAGGGAAAACTTCTCTTTCCAATGCCTTTGTAAGTTCCCTATGAATACCTTTTGTACGTCAAAATTGGGAAG
Source organism: Sequoia sempervirens (assembly GCA_007258455.2). NCBI lineage: Eukaryota > Viridiplantae > Streptophyta > Pinopsida > Cupressales > Cupressaceae > Sequoia > Sequoia sempervirens. The sequence goes on from VDFB02369406.1 coordinate 77,442, forward strand.
CTGATACGAGATTTGTGAAAGGAGCGCTTGATAGTGCACTATGAAATCAATGATTTTTTCATTGTCTCCTTGTTTACATCGAACAAGATCTGAAAAGGTCATCTTCAGTCCGATGTTAGCTTGGAATTTCCTAAGGAATTGATTTACAAGTTTTTCAAACAAGAAAATGGAATTGTCAAGTAAGGAACAGTACCACTCGAGTGTTGTATCCTTGAGCGATCAGGGAAACAGTGTTGCCATTAATGTATCATGGTGGAAGAAATTTGTGCACAAGGCGTTAAAGGAGGAAAAATGTGTCTGTGAATTCCCTTTATTGCCATATTTATCAAACTTAGGGATCTCCATTCCTTGTGGGAAGGGAGTGTTCATAATTGCAACCGATAACAGGCTATGTCGGAAGAAGGGTTGAAAGATAGGTTGGGCAGAGGCTTGGGAGAGACTCGCCGACTGGCTTTTCATCTTACCCATATTTTGAAGAAAAATATTCAGAAAAGGATCATTAGAAGATAGAGGGCCAAAGGAGCCTCCTCTAGAACCATCAGAAAATCCACCTTTGGAATTTCCAGTAGTGTGACCTCCACCAGAACCACTACTAGAGCCACCACCACCGATAGGGCCTCCACTGAAACGTCCTCACCATCTGGAGCCACCACCATGGCCTCCGTCAAGACCACTTCCACCAGCAACACCTCCACTGCCAAATCCACTACCACTATGAAAGCCTCCACCATGAGAGGTTACAAGAGGGGTAAAGCTAAAGCCCAAAGGGACCTTGTTTACTTTGATAGTTTCAAGGTTTTTGGAGATAGAAGGGATGCTGATAGAAGGGACTACATCGGCCATGTAGACTAATGTGGGAGGCATCGATACTCCTAACTGTGCTTCATAATCATCAAAAGTGTCCTCACATAACACTAGGAGTGTTCAAAAGAGCACACGCTTCTGTCAGACTAGTAAGACTAGCCAGGAGTTACAAGCTTGTTCGATCTTTTCCAATCATGTACTTTAATTCACTAATGACTCGAGCAGCCCTAGCCATCTCCAAGTTCCTTTCCAAGTGATTTTCCAAAGCACCCAACCCTTTGCTAAGCGTGGAGACATATTCTAAAGGGATTTGAACAACCTCATACTCATCCACCAATGATGGTGTGGGGGATGCAGGAGGAGTGGGGACATGATCGGTCTCATTAGAGAATCCTAATTCATCCCTTGACAACTACTCCTGTGTGGCCACACTAACAAAAAAACTAGAGAAAAGGCCCATAGAGAAACCAGTAGTGACCTTCATCCTTTCCATCAGAAGGTGTCGTACACTTCTCCTAACAATATACTCAAAATTTGTGGATTGGGTTGTGATGCTCATAAACCTTCACAACACTCAAGAATACAATGATTGCAAAGTACATGAGAGAGGTCTCGACACCAACAGATGAACAAACGGTTCATGTTGGGTTCACCAAAATGTAAGAGAGGGGGACCAACCACGTTCAAGGCCCTAGGTCATGGAGAGCCAAGAGCGGAAGGATGCCCTAACTTACCTCAACTTAATGGGGTGATAGGAAATGTGGGACAAGAATGATGAGGACTATAAAGTCCTTCAATCACTCTACAAACCCGAAATATGGGACAAGGATAGGCGAGCTAGTTTTCAAGTTCAACACTACATCTCAGGAAGCTCTTTGGCCAAGGATAGAAGCACGGTTCTGAGATGACATCACAACACATTCGCGTCTCTTAAGCACACTGGCATCCGTACGACTAGACAACTAAAGAAGAAAGATGAAAATTTTTGGGTGGTTGTATAATGGCCTGCCTCAGTCAAACCCCTATTTAGGTGTTTCCACCTCCACAGACAACCAAAAAAGCGAGTATGATAAAGATATTAATGTAATATAGAACACTAAAACACTACAAAATAGTAAATTTTCTTACTCAACCAAGTAATAGAGGACAGCAATGGGAAGCTTACCACCTCCACCAAAAACACTCAAGGCAAATGGAGGAGAGAATCAGAGTACTTGAGCCTCTGTTGTAATGGCATTGTCCCACACTTGCTCTATTGAAGTGATAGAGTGAAGTTGTTGTTGCTATGGAGTGCAAAAGTGCTACTAAAAGAGCTTAGGAATGTAAGAAGTGAGTGCAAGAGAGTGTGTAGAAGTTGAAATTCATGTACAAGGAGGGAATTTGAAGAAGAGATGAAGAAAATGACCATATTTAGGTCAGTCAGCCAAATAGGGCATTACAAGTCGACTACCAATGAGAATTGTAACGCCTCTACAAGTTCAGCCGTAGGAATTTTCCAAGGACGTAAGCATGCCATGCAGACATCTATGCACCGCGCGGGCATCCCTGAGAAAAATTCCCCCACTGACGTTTAAAATAGGCACTAAGTGGAATGAAGGTAGCAGTCTTAGGTGTAATTAAGCCTCTGAACTTGGTTTTCTAAAGTGGAGAAGGGAAAAAGGGGAATTTGCATAAGGGGTACAAATTCACTCCTATACAAGGAGAAGGAAGATGAGCACTAGAGACATAAGGAATTTTTTGTTGGAGACGAAGTGATGGTATATCCAAGGAAGGAGATATTTCCAGTGGGAACATACAACAAGTTGGAGATGAGGATGTTTGGATAGTGTAGGTTTCTAAGGAATTTTGATTATGGAAATGCATATGAAGTGGAGTTACCGAAGACATTGGGATATCACCTATTTTTAATATTACAAATATAGACTAGTATCGCGAAGGAAAGGAAAGTGGTAGTAGCAGTGAAGTGGATTGGAAGGAGCAGTTACCACATCAAGAACCAAAGGAGATTGAGAGTATTTTGGATACCAAAACTGGAAGTAGCACTATAAACAAGTACTATAAGGAATATCTTGTGAAGTGGAAAGGCAAACCGATGGAAGATTCTGTTGAAGTATGGACAGACACTAAGAGGGGGGGTGAATTAATGTCTAATAGATAGACCTAAAAAATTTAAACCTTTTAAATTTTGACAAAGACATTTTTTTTTGGTTTAGATATTCTTTCTATTGAAAATAGAGCAAAGTAATCACTTTGAGAGCATTCATGAAAAGAGGTAAGCAAAGATATGAAAACATTAACTTGGTTCATTTAGACAACTTGTGTGAGATATCTTGCTTTTACAAAAGATGTGACTGATATTGTTTAACAACCAAAGCATGATGAAAAAATAGGTGCAACTCATAAAACTATGTACATGAAGACCAACATCTTTGAATCACTTTAAGACCACCAAATTTCAATGTAGCTTTATGTGACACTATAACAACTGTGCAACTGAATGACATATGATAAGCATTGAAACAACAAAGAGCTTTATTACATTATGACAGATTGAAACATAATAATATTGAACTATGAATTAATGAATGACATGTAATGTGATAGACTAAATGCTTTTCATCACAACATGCAAAGCATGTTTGGTTAAACAGAACTTTTAAACTAGTTTGCAGCATATGACTGTGAAAGTACTTGTAATAGCATAATACTGAAGAAATAACAAACATTAATGCATCTGATAACTTATGAAATTTAGATAGACATGAAAAATAGTCACACAAAGACTCATCATATAACATATTATATGTCCTGAGTGGAAAACCCTCTTGGGGAATAAAAACCACTCAAAAAACTTTCTCTTTATTCACTTAGAGCACCAACTCCACACAAATCAGAAGCACCAACTTCCAAAGTTACAATAGCACCAACTCTTCCACTTTTCAGGAGCACCAACTCCTCCACATTTTAGGAGCACCAACTCCTTCACATTTCAGGAGCACAAACTCCATAAAATACAATGAATAATCAATTACAGTGTACTATTAAAATCCTACAAGTGCAAATGCAGTCCTAGAATCTCAACAGTAGACCATGAATATTTTCAATGAGCACATTAAAGAATGTTCTATGAAAATGACAACATCTTCTCTTATACAATAATTTGAGAATCAAAAATATTTTCAAAGCAATACAATGTCTTATATATGTCAAGATTAAGCCTAAAGTCTCATATATTTTTTCTTTTAGGTTAAAACAAAGAAATGCCAGAAATCCATCTTTTAAAGACACTATGAAAATAACCTTTGAAAGAAGTTTGTGTAACTGTAAACCAACGTAGATTAGGGTTTAAACAAACCCTTTAATGAAATGAAACTATTTCAGTTACAGTCCATGAAATATTTCTTTTAACAAATTTTATTTACAAAATAAACTTGCTTAAACAACTGTTCAAAGCCCGTAAGTTGCAAGAAGAAGATTACCTGATTCAGTGAAAAAACCAATTGAAAGAATACCTCAAAAATCTGTCAAATGGTTTCATAACCGACCAACTGGTAGACACCAACCAATCTTTTCAATGTATTTGAGCTTTGTCACTTCAAGTTGCCAACAACATTTAGCCTGATCATTGCAAACTCTAGCATATTCCATGTGATCCTCTACCTCTCATGCCCTAATGAGAGATTTTGAAAAAGGAAACATCAAATTCCTTTTACAAAGTTTTGACAATAATCTTTTAATCCTTTAGTATACTCGACGGCTTAGGGTAACTTTAACACATATTATGTATGCCCAATACTCATTACGAGTATAAAGTAAACAAATTCCTTTTACAAGAGATGTTGACCATGTAATACATGGTATAAATACCTTCCCAAACTTCATATTTTGATGATAGTCAACAATACACCAAGATTCTTATAATCATATCAAATGTCGAGTAATAACCCCTTTTTTTTTCTTCTAACTTTCAAAAACATATCAAGTAACTAATACTTTCATTTTTTTCGATCAAATAATGAGATCACAATATATGCTTTGCACTGGAAAGAAGGCACAAATAATAAAGAATATCCATCTAAAAGGAAAAACCTAAACCTTGTATTTTGCATGCTTTATGACACCGTGTATCAAGTATTAGAGTACTTATGTATCAAATGTGTCTTGGAGACAACACATACCCTCTGCATAAGCTAACAAGTAGAGCCATCAAACGTAGTGTATGCCAACAACATAAATGTTGCCTTCATCAAAATATGGCTAAGTTCATACCAACACTTATCACCTTAACATATAACCAATGGAGATAATACATACAAGTGACCTAAGAGTTGTAATCCGTATTTCTATGCAAACATAAGATGTGTCACACATATCATTTGATTTTTCTACCCAAATAAAAAATGCACCAATGTATAAACAAATGTATCTACTCAATGATCAATTTTATATTATTCCAACCATGGAAATTAGCCAATCTTTTGATGCTAAACAAATAAACAAATGTCATCAGTTATACCATATGAACCATATATGATATATATCATATCAATCACCAACAACCATATACCTGGGATACCAAAATACCAATCACCTGGAAGAATCAAACTGAAAATCATCCTGAAAAAATGATAAACATTGTCAGCATCATCATATACAAATCCAAAATCATGTAATTGCATATCATAACACCAACCAATGTAACTGCATATCATGCATTCACCAGACTAAGAATCCAAAGAATAGAACCAGTCATGTCATGAACCCCATAAAATAGTTTTGGCATCAAGGACAAACTAACACATAAACAACTGAAAGCCAATAGATTCATCATGGATTTCTTAGGTTGAGGTGGACCATTTTGGTTTTCCTCTTGGCCTTGGAAATTGGGGGACTCACTTTTCTTCCAACCCCAGGTGTTTGATGTAGAAGCATCCCCGATTGTAAAGCAATCCTATATCAAAAAAAAATATTTATTTCCTTGCATTTCATTCAATAGTTGTTTTCATATTTCATTCCACATTTCACCGCATTATCATTTATTAGCTCGTGAAGTAGGATATAGCATCTACACATTGACATCTATCACATATCCATATTTCAAATCATTTACATTTGTCTACCAAAATTTATCGCTCTTAGAATTTCATTGTATTACACAGTCAGAGCATTTGGGGCCAACTTATTCTAGATTTGTAGTGCAAACCTATTCTAGAATGTGTGGAGCCTAATGGGACATCATACAAGAATTTTGGGCCCAATGGGATATATCTTGCAGATTCGAAATTCATTTCATTTCATGAAGGATTATCTTCTTATTTTCTAAGGCCAACTTTCATATTAATCATTCATCAGGTTTTGTAAACCCTTGTGGCCAACACAAAAGTTTTTTGGAGTTGGAGAATCATATTTAAGATTATTTTAATTCATTATAGATCAATCAATTACTCATCAGTAGTTAGATATTTAGATTTTTGCATCAACCCTTTAGGGGACTATACTAAGGCTTTTGACTAGTTGTAATATTCAATGCCCTTATGACAAGCCTGTGGCCCCTGGTTATTTTCCCATGAGGCATATGTTGCATGTAAGATTTCCAATTCAATAAAGAATCATATTTTCCAAACATTTTCTTGTGTTATTTCCATTGTTTTGACTCTAAGCTACACATTATGGATTTTTCTTTTTGAACCCTCCATCAATGACTGCACTAGTTGTCCACCTTGAATCTTCAATGACTTCATTTTTTGAAAGATAACATGAACCTAACATGACTTCATGATGTAATAATAGATAGGTGTTGAACTTTAACTTCTATTGACATTGTTTCAAGTTTAGAATGAAAACACTTAAATATTTCAAGTTTATACTCATTCTTAAATCTAAAGAAAATAATTATAAATGTTATAATAATTTATGAAATTTGAAAGCTTGTCCACTAAATGTTGGTATACATTAACCCATAGTTTATTCCTTCCTACAACTCGAGATACAAGTACAAAAGAATAATGATGAATGAAGCACCTTTTAGGGTATTAGCGTAATAGTGATTTAGTCAATAGGTTATATTTTGTACCAGCTTTCATCCTATAGAACCCCAATCCTGAACCTACATAAACACAAGAAACAAACACATCATTAGATAAAATTCAATTGAGAATCAAGATTCCCCATGAAATTCATTTGCAAAGCTCAAATAGGAACGAAAATGAAGAAAATAAACCAAGAAAGCAATGAAATCCTATTTTAAGATGCAAACTCTCAATCCCATGGGGGAATTTTTGCCAATTTGATGTGTAAATTGGCCCTTTCCCAACTCCTATGATGCAATGTTGATGAGTGATCCACTTTGGTGAAGATTCACTTGAGCTCCATGATGAAAAGTCTGCATAACCTAACTAAAATCTTGATAAAATGGATGAAAATAGATATGCTTGAGGATGAAATTGAGTATAGTAGACTTGCTCAAATTGTGGGCTTGAAATGAGGAGAGAAGCCTCTTATTTATAGAAAGACAATATGTAGAAATAAGCAAAATGGAGAAATGTGGGATCATTCGACATCTAATGGGCAAGTGCCACCTGTCAAGATGTGAATGGAAGAAGCCTTGAGCACATTTTGGTGAATGTACACAATAAATGAAATTACGTGGAATTTGAAAATAGTGAAATGACATGTAAGAGGGAAAAAGAATGAATTAAATGCTACTTGGCTCAATGCACAAGGACATGTAAGAGGGAATGAATGTCTTGTTGGAAGGAAAAATCCACTTGGAGGGATTTTCAAACTTGGAGGAATATTCCCCTAAAGATGCCAAGTTGAGAGAAAATAGAGATTTAATAAATTAATTAAATGTATTTTCATGTGCAAGTGGCAAAAGCTAGAGGATGGGACATGGATTAGAGTTAGCATTAATTAGGTTTTGATTAATTAAGATGATGTTAGGTGATTTGACAATTTATACTTAGATTTTAGGATTTAAATAAATCAAAGTTGAGAGGAAAATGATTTAGACCTAGTTAAATAAAGATTTTAATTTATTTAACTAAAGGGGATGATGTTAGATTAAATTAAACAAGGTTTAATTTAATAAGATGACTTTAGAGATTTAATCAAATAAAATGAATTGTTTAATTAAAATAGACATAGGGTTAAGTAGATCAGATTGATTGATTTAATTAACAAGAGAGAATGACTTAATCAGATAAATGATTATTTATTTAATTAAGGGACGAAGAGTGATGATAAGATGAGAAGGTGATTCAAGATGAAATGGTGTTAGTGAATTGGGATCAAGTGCATCGGTATATTTTCCATGTCTACATTTTTCCCCTCTTTGAAGCAAAGTACTTGCTATGTTTTTTCAAAGAATAAACTCTCTTGATCAAAAGCCAAAAAAAATCCGATTTCAAACTTTGCCCCACTACTGCCTCGACGGACAAATTATGCTGATATACTGCCCCCTCGAGAGATCGAACGAAAATTTCAACTTTTTGGGCAATCTTGCAAAAAAAGAGGAAAAGGTGCCCAACAGGTCCAGAAAGGCTTCAGAAGGTCAAAAATATTCCAAAACAATACAAAATGGCCTACGGACGGACAAAAATAGGCTCAAGGGGTAAAACCCTAGCTGGACGGCTAAACGGGGTCAAAAAACCCTAATTTTTAGGCTTAAATAGGCCTCGAGGGACCACTTCCAATTCATTTGTACATTCAGCCTTTAGAGATTTTGCAATTTTTGAGCTCTAACCCCTTTGTGAGATGGCGTAACGATAGCTTCCCTAGCACATCTCAGATCAAGTATGCACACACTAGAGGCTACCTAGCACCGGAGCACCGGTGAGTCACCTTGACCCAACCTCATTTTTCAATTTTCATGTGCATTTATTAGCTTAGGAATTAGGTCTTTTAGGATCAGTCCAATATAGCATCACTTGAAGGTCTCTTTCAGTGTTGCACAACCTCAAACTATGTCACAGTTGTGAATAGCGATGTTGTGACATAGTTTGGAATTAGGGTTCAAACTCCAAACTAAACTGCATGGGAAAAATGTTTCACAGTGAGCCTCTTTGCAAATTATGGTTTAGCGCTAAACTGGGTCACACCTCAAACTGTGACATCATGGTGGACTTTGAGGGTTAAAGGCTCCTAGCGGCACAGTTTGAAACTTTCAAACTGCGCCACACCCACAAACAGCGACGCACATGTTATTTTGGGACATCAAGACAAGTCAAAATCATGATTTTTGATGAATTTTAATGTGGTGGCTTCCTTGATGCAGGAAGAGGTGATGATACTTCATTCACACGAGCACAGGTCCTGGGTACTTTTTGGCATTTTGTAGGGTATGCCTGAGTGACAGCAGGAGCACCTAGGCACGATCAGAATTTTGTACATCTATGCACCACTCGTGAGGACACATTTGGGGATGATGATGACACTCGCTGAGAGATGGAACAACAATACATCCTCCTTCCACCTTCCAACAGGCAAGGCCACGATCACACTGGAGGATGTGTGGCGGATACTCAAATTGCCCATCCATAGAGAGCATGTGATTTATGATGTGGATGTTGAGAGGGAGGCCTACTATGATGTGATGGGCCTCAACGAGCTTGTATTTTACGAGGGCCAGATCTAGTTGGAGTGTTATAGGGTCGTCGTGTCACCCTTTTGATTTGTTATTACAGCTATCATATCGAGTCTTTTTTCACCAGATCGATGGGACCGCTATTTTAGTCTTGGATGGGGGCTCACTTGGGAGCACATGGTCAGACGGAGGGTATGCTTTGCTTGGGGGCTAGTACTGTTGGCCTCATTATATAGAGATTTACATGAGTTTTCATACATTAACAGCAGAGCTATTGGGGTTGGAGTCACACTCCATATCTAGGCCTGGGAGCACATCATTGTACTTCACCTAAGAGTCATTCTAGTCATTATGGAGCTAGATGAGCTAGTTGTCTAGCGATATAGAGGAGGTGTTTCATTTACATTCATAGGACAAGTCAGAATTCCTCATTGGAGGAGAGTTATGGATGATATGTGAGCCTTCATATGGCAGCCATACCTTGGATGGCCCATGTGGTACAATGATGTGTAGCAGCTCTTCTTTGCTCGCTAAGACAGGTTGATGCAAGGTAGGGAGCACATGATGCTTGAGATGTACCTACCAGGCAGAGTGCCGAGACAGTTTGGGGAGTCATAGGATAGATCGGACGATCAGTATGTTGTGATATTTGCACATACGACGAGCCAAAGTTCATGGGGCTGATACATACCTGCACATGAGGTAGTGCATAGTTTCATGCAGTTGGTGGCCAGACCATGGCCATATGATTAGGGTCAAGCCAATGAGAGCACCACCTAGGCTTACAGGGATTGGTTTTGGCCACCCCTTAGACTTACAGTGCCAGGGACACCATTTGCACGGTGCAGGGCCAAAGGCAGAGGGGTAGGACAAGGCCGAGGGGATAGAGATAGGGACCGAGGAGGCGGTGGATCACCACCATAGTCGGATCAGGATAGGGGGCCACAAGATCATCCATATCTAGATCCATAAGTAGCTCAATAGAGATAGGATGTCCCTAGACAGGATCAGGACCAGGGTCGACAGGATAGGGTTTCATCACCACTTAGAGATGGGGACCATGATAAGCCACCCATGTAGCCACCTCTTTAACCAGACCCTGACGATGGTCAAATTCTCCAGCTATAGGCATAGATACAGGTACTTACAACTGAGAGGGATCAGTTATGGGTAGAGCAGGACAAGGCAATCCAGCATAGACAAGCTATGGATTTTCAGGCAACAGTAGAGATGGACAGATGACAAAAAATAGAGAGCATGTCTACATCCTCCTCCTGAAGCATGGTACCACTTCGATCATATAGTGAGGCCATCCAGGAGGCCAAATACTAAAGGATGCATTATTATCAAGCCATGCTAAGAGCAGCCCGAGTCCCATACTTTTCACAGAGGATAGGCCACAGACCCGCAAAGGACCACGGGGAGAGAGCCGGTGGCGAGGGAAATAGTTAGCAGGACTAGCATTTATTTGGATCATAGACAAGATTCTTTGGTGCCTTAGGGCTTGTTTTTGATAGCTCAGTGGGACATTGTACTTTATGTATTTGATACACACCTGATTCGATTCTTTTGTACCATGACAGTATATTTATTTTGATGATATATGCGATGAGATGAAATTTATCCAATATGATGTGTCGTATTCTACTTTATGCATTATGGATGGATCTTATTTCTATGTGTGATGCCATGAATCTATCTTATGATGCTATGATGATGATACTATATGATGCTTATGTGATGATGTAATGTGATGGTTTATGGATGCACTTCTTTTCAATACCTTTTCTTATGTACTTTTTATGATGTATGCAAAATTTTATGTTATGCCAATGTTTAGACTAATGGATCTATATTATGCACTTGATGGACGATAAGATGTATGCAATGCAATCTTTCTTTTAGTACTTTTTTCCTGTATGATATGCACTTGTGATGTTATGATGGCGATATGATGTAGTGATGTATGATGTATGAAATGATGTTTATGAAACGATATATGCATGTGTTATGATATGATGTTTATGATATGTAAATGGATGCTTTGATTAATGATGTATGATGTATATGGATTGTTACTAATAGTTGTGTATATGACATGCTCAATGGATGCTTATGATATATGTGGTATGGGTTATATGGGATGATTATGTAATGAATGCAATGTTATGGTTCATTAGATGCTTAGAATAACCAATTTATATTGTGCAATGATGGAGATGCAATGCATGTGGTATGATTAATGTTTTCTATGTAATATGATATGTAATATGATATGCAATATGCAATATGTTGACAGTTTGTGGATGTAGGATGAATGCAACGATGATGATGATTCGTGATTAACTGTCATGATACCATGTTAGTGTGGAAAAGGAGATGGAAGAAAGAAAGAGATTCCAACAAGACACGAGATGATGATGATGATGATTTTCCTTCCGAGGAGTTGGGTTTTTAAAAGGGTTGATTACCTTATATTTGATAACACACGTAGGCACGATGCATCAAGGTATAAAGAACCAGGATGGTGTTGCACCTAGTGTGATGGACTTTGACTCAACAATCAAATAGGAGTATCCCTGTTCACACCTAGCATACAAAACCTTATTCAAAATGCAGCTTTAGATATTCCAAACATCTCAAACGAACACATAAAAAGGAAAGCCTTCCCATGTGGTCAACAAGATACCTAAAACATCCTCCATACACCCAAACAAAGCACACATGACCAAGGTTATATTACAAGACTATCCAACAATCACAATAGATAAAAAAGATAATGATCATTTCCCCATTTCTATTTCTCTAAATCCATTCATTTGGGACATCATCGAGAGGTCATCGAAATGAGCACAAAAAAGATAAGTCAAAAGACAAAGATAAAGTAAACAAACAAGCTAATGTTCTTCATACCGCTAGCCAAGACTAAACAACGATGATACCTTATGTTGATGTCCATTGTAGGAAGGATGCATCCTAGGAAATGATGATATCAGATGATTGATATGGGACTGATTGGATGATAGGCTATTGACACAAAGAGTTGACTAACTTGTTTATGTACTAACCTAGACTTGAGACTTTGACATTTTGAGTTTTCACTTTTTAACCTGCTAGACTTGTTTTCGATTGTTTCACCAAAGGTTGAAGATGACGATTGATTTATTATGAGTGATGTTTATTGTGGATGAAAGTGAGATGGGGAAAGTGGATTTTTTAAAATATTTGGATGTTTTTTATCTTTTTGAAATATTTTGAGGTTGTTTTTGGTATTTTCAAGATTTTACAAATGTTTTGATTTTTCAAATTTTCCAATGTTTTTGGGTTTTCTGAGATTTTGACCAAGAGACTAACCTAAAGACCTATCCTAGGGGCCTCAAGGGTTGATAAAAAAATTAGCCTTGCCTACATTATACATGCAGAGACCACGTAGTTCGATTGACATAGACTCAATTATTGATGAGATATAAACAAATGGATTGCCAGTTTATTATAACAGACTCCTAAAGGACTGACCTAAGTGTCTCAGGGGATGATCAAAGATCAACCTTGCTTATGTTCAAAGCTTAGAGATGATCTAGTTCGACAAGACGACCCTATTTTTTGACTTTTTGACTTGTTTTTGGATTTTGAATGTTTTGAATGTTTTTTTATTTTTCAATTTTATGAATGTTTTTTTGGATTTTTCTAATTTTCTGATATTTTTGGATTTTTTGTTTTGGGGACTTCAAGAACATACACAAATCCGATCCGGTGAGAACATACCCCTAGTGTGGAACAATAGACTACTATGATAGAGGTAGGACAAACTGACCTTGAGAATGGGCCAAGTAGTACTAGGAGGGATCATGACACAAACACAAGATCAAGCTATGATGTGGATGTAGATTGATGGATGGAAATATGGAATGTGATGGATGATGGAATCGTAATGGATGGATGATGTAGAATAATCCATGAAGATCTTGGTGGATGGAAAATGCTTATTTACACAAGGCACCTATTTTCTAGGTTTTCACCAAGGTACTTGCCCAAAGCGCCACCAAGGTGGTTTTCACTAGAGGACGATCTTTTCTCTTTACTATTTTTTAATCCTTTTTCTAATTTTTTTTGGATTTTTTGCATTTTTAATTTTTTTGTTGTTACCAAGATGTGTGTTTGCTAGGTTTTCATCAGGGTAACCATTTTTTCATGACATTCTCTGACTTTTTTGATTCTCTTGGTTCAATACCTTACAAGTTTTACGCATAGAACTTTTAAGATGGGAGTTGTTCATGGGCTCCTGCATAGGTTCCCCTTCGGGTGTTGATAACTGATATGCCCCTAACTTATAGCTTGCTATGATGACGAATGGCCCCAACTAGTTGGGTTCAAATCTTCCTTTGCCATTTTGATTTGGGATGTTCTTTTGGTTCTCCTCTAGCACAAGTTCTCTGACATAGAAGGTCTTGCTCCTAATCTTCTTGTTATAGTTTTGTTTGATTCGGTTTTGATACACCTACAAGTGGTTTAATGCCTCCATTCACCATTCATCTAGAAATTATAGCTCATTCAGTCTTGATACTCGATATTCCTCATCCATGATGAGGTTCTGCAGTGATATTCTCAACGACGGGAGCTCGATCTCAATGGGTAATATGGCTTCTGATCCGTAGACCAGGAAGAAGGGGATGACACCTATGGGTGTGCGGATGCTGGTTCGATAGGCCCAGAGGGAAGGATTCATCTACAGATGTCAATCATGACCTGCATCATTTACTATTTTCTTGAGGATTTTCATAATGGTTTTATTGGTGGCTTCTACTTGGTCGTTGCCTTGGGGATAATATGGACTAGAAAAGAAATGTTGGATTTTGAATTTATAGCATAGATCACAGACATCCTAATTTTTGAATGGTGTCCCATTATCTGAGATTATTTGAGATAATGGCTTATGGGAGACCGTAGTGGCATATTAAGTAGTTCAGGATGAATTTTGATATTTGTTTTCTAGTAATGTAGGTCATTGGTATAGCTTCCACCCACTCTATGAAGTATTCAGTGGAGGTAATGATAAACTTGTGGCCATTGGATGAGGTGGGGGTGATTTTTCCAACAAGATCGAGCCCCCACTGTGAAAAGGGCCATGGTGTGACAATAGGATGAAGCTCTTGAGCCGGTGCGTGGATGAGGTCCCCATGTTGCTGAAATTGTAGACACCTTCTGACATAGTCATGTTCTTCTCTTTCCATAGTAGGCCAATAATACCCCATCCTCAGCAATTTTTTGGCCAAGGTCATACCACTTGAGTGTGAACCACATATGTCATTATGCACCTTGATTAAGGCGGTCAAGGCCTCCTTAGTGTTCAGACATCGTAATAGGGTTCCTTCTATGCTCCTACATAAAGGGTTTCTCCTAGGATGACAAAACGAGAGGAATTTTTGATAAATGTTCTTCTTAGGCTTGAGGGTTAGTCAGCAAGTAGGACCCCTATTCACAAGTAGGTGTATACATCGTGATACTAGGGATCACTGGGACCAATGATTTCGCACAAAAATTCTCACTCCAGTACCTTGAATTTAGGCATGAGAAGCTACTCTACTAGGAATTCATGCTTTGGGACATTGTGAGGGATATCCAATAGGTATCCAATTGTTGCCATGGCATCTACCACTTTTTTGTTTGCTCTAGGTATCTACTCGAATGTGATCTCAATGAAGAACTCCTTAAGACTTTCCACCAATTTCTTGTATGGAGTTAGCTTGTCATCCTTAGTCTAGTACTCACCATTCACTTGATTGAATATGAGTTATGAATCCCCATATACCTTGAGAGCCATGATATGCCATTGCACTGCTATTCTGAGTCTTATGGTTAGAGCCTCATATTCTGTGATATTGTTCATGTAGGGAAATGTCAACTTGTCAGATCTTGGCATGTAGTCTCCCTAGGGGTGATGAAAAAGACCCCAGCTCCCAATCCATGTTGTGTGTAAGAACCATCAAAGTACAACTTCCAATGGTTTGCTATACTCAAGTTGAAAATGGATTCGTTGGGGAACTCAGAAATTAGTGGATTCTCTAAATACATTGGTGCCTTTGGTAGTTGGTTTGCAATAGCTTTTCCTTTGATGGCCTTGTGTTCCATGTACTCAATGTCATATTCTAATAGGATCATGACCCACTTTTCCATCCTTCCTATGAGCATCGCTTTGGAAAGCAAGTATTTGATTGGGTCTATCTTTGCAATGAGTTTGATTTTGTGTGCTAACATGTAATGTTTGAACTTCTGTGAGGCAAACACCACTACTAGAAAAGCTTTTTTGATGAATGAATAATTTAACTCATGCCCTACCTGGTTCAAATGATGTAGTAGATGGCCCTCTCTACTCCATTTTCATTGTGTTGAGCTAGGAGAGCACCGAGAGCTGCTATTATTGTTGATATATAGAGGATTAGAGGCTTTCCTTGGTTTGGTGGCATAAGCACTGAAGGTGTGAGAAAATATTCTTTGATTTTGTTAAAGTCTTGATCACACTTGTCATCCCATTTGTATGCTACCTCCTTGTAGAGTAGGTGGGAATAGGGGATTGACTTGTCTGCTAGCTGAGCTATGAACCAGCGAATTGACTAGAGCCTACCTTGTAGGCCTCTTAGCTACTTTAATATCTTAGGTGCCTCCATCTCGAGGATTGCCTTTACCTTAGTAGGATCTATTTCAATTCCTCTCATAGACATAATGTATCCCAAAAGCTTCCCTAATTGTACGCTGAAGACGTAATTCTTTGGATTAAGGCAGACCTTGTATTCCTCAAGTCTGTCAAAGATGGCACTTAATGCTATTATGTGGTCCCTTCTCTTTCTGTATTTTGCTAATATGTCATCAACATAATCTTCCACAATCTTATGAATCATGTCATGAAAGATTAAGGTCATGGCCCTTGATATGTTGCTCCAGCATTCTTTAGGCCAAACGACATTATGTTCCAGCAATATGTCCCCCATGGACAAGTAAAAGTTTTTATGTTGATCTTCTTTGGCTATCATGATTTGGTTATATTCGAAGAATCCATCCATCAGTGAAAGCATCTCATGTCCCACGGTCATATCTACAATCATATCAATGTTGGGTAGCGGGAAGTCATCTTTGGGACATGCCTTGTTCAAGTCTCTAAAATTTGTGCATATACAGATGCCCCCAGTGGGCTTTGATAAGGGTACCAAGTTTGATACCCACTCTAGATAGTCGATTGGCCATATAAATCCTAAATCTAAGACCTTTTGTAGTTCCATCTTGACTAACAAGGCAATTTGAGGATGCATTTTTCTGAGTTTTTGTCTAACGGGCTTTACTTCAGGGTAAACTGCTAGATGGTGGACCACAACTTCTGGATCAAGACTAGGCATATTAGCATAGGTCCATGCAAATTTGACCTTTATTTCCCTTAAGAAAGCAGCTAGGAGCTCCTGTTCCTCTAACCTTAATGATTCAACATTAAATGTGATATGGAGAGTTTCCTTTGTTCCCAAGTTGACTGGGTTGCATCTCTCGACTAGAACCGTTGACCTTTCCTGAAGTAGAGCACTAAGAGGAAGATTGAATCCTTCATCCTCCAGTGCCTCAGAGAGGTTTTCATCATCGGATACATCCTTTCTTTTTACTATTTTAGGATCAGAGAGTGCCACAGTGTGGTTTTCACTTAAAGACCTTGAGATTATTCTCAAATTTTTTCTTTTGCAACTAAAGGATTCAATCATCTCCCCATAGTAAGCATGTGTGTCTAGTATGATATCAAACCCAACCTTATGATCCCTAGATGGTATGGTATCCCTTAGTCCCATGAATTTTGAGAGCGCCTCATCATTTTCGAAAGTGTCCAGAATTGGTGGTCCTTGTTGGTTGTAATCGATGAGCTAGGGGTAGACTAGATTTATTTCATGGGTTTTACGGCCATTGGTTTCAAAAGACACGATGCTAATCATGAGGAGGGAGGTATCTTCAAAAAGCATGGGTAAATAAATTATGGCATCTTCCTCGTTATCTACATCTATGACCTGATCTCAGGGTATGGGTATTTGATGAGTGGGTGCTGATTGTCGAGGAGGATTTCTGACCTTCCTAATCGAGGCACCTCTGCCAAGTATGGTCACCCTTGGAGGGGTACATCTGAGGCTAAGATTTCTCGTACGCATCTTCGAAATGATAGGTGCCAGAAGTCCAATGTCATTTTGTACAAGCTTTCTGTTTATGTCATAGCCCATGGCGAGCAACATTTGTAAGCCTTTGTTGCTATCATCCATAGGTAGGGTAGTTTCTGGTCTATTGTCTTGGTGCAGGAGATTTTATGGGTCTTCCTCTATCACTTCATGACCTAGGTTCCCCCAACTTTTGAAGCTAGATGAACCTGTTGTAAAAGTTTGGGATGATGTCCCCGCTTGTTGGGGTTGTCCATGAGATGTAGGAGATTATGGTAACTCTCCTACCATGAAAGAACTTTTCTTCATTTTGTAATTCCCACATCCATCATCTTGGATAATGAATTTTATTTCAGAGATATCAAGGATGGAGGGTGTTCATGTTTCAGAAGTGGTGGCTAACATAGCTGGGTCTACATATGGAGTGGTGGCGCCTTCATTATCCTTTGAAACTTGGGGGATTTTATAATATTTGGCTTCTAGGATTTTGCAATAGGAAAAGGGTTTAGGATCACCGTGGATGGTAACCTCTTGATTTTCATATGAGAATTTGATGCATTGATTAAAGGTCAATGCAACTGCTTGCATCCCATGGATCCACAGATGCTTGAGGAGAATGTTATAAGGAAGATTAGGATCCAGGACCTGGCATGTGGTTTCCATAATGGTGGGTCCTACTTGAATAAGAATATGGATAGTGCCTAGAGACACTCTCTCCTGATCATCATAAGCTCTAATCGTGATCCCCTTACCTTTTTCAATGGCATCCTCTGAGAATCCCGGATTCTTTATCAATTTTAGGGAACAAATATTAAAACCTACACCCCCATCCACTAGGACTCTCTTGACTTTATTTTTGTGAACAAGGACTTCAAGGTGAAGAGAATGATTGTGAGATGGTTGGGATGGGAAGTCCTGATTAGAGAATGTGAGGAGGCTTGGAGTGGTGATATTTCTAACCATAGCTTGGAATTGGTCTATAACTAGATCTGTGAAGACGGTTGATGAGGCTAATGCCTCTTCTAGGATTTTTCTATCAGTGGGCGATATCTTCAGCAACTCCATGATGGAGATCTGAGTGAGAGTTCTTTTAGCTGGTCGAGGACATTGTAGCCATGTTAGATGGATTTTGGATTGGAAGTGGATGCCCTAAGTGGCTGTGAGGGTCCAGCGATGGTGACTTTGTTGTCGCGTGTGGTTACTCCACAATTTGCATTGGCTCCCTTAATGTTAATGACGGGGACATACTCCTCAAGTGTCACAACAACATGCTCATAAACATGGTTCACATTCTTGTATTTTCCTTTTCCCCTATCATTGTTTCCTTTGTTATGGTTAGGCATCAGATTTGTGTATATCTTTAGGTCTTGGTTTCCTGTGGGTTGCTCCACATTTATGATCTTTTCATCAATGAGGTCCTAGATTAGGTTCTTCAACCTCATGCAACTATTAGTGGTGTTCCCTTTGATTTTTTGAAAGTACCAAAGATGGTTTTCATTGTACCAGGGTAGTTTCACTTGTGGTTCCTAGTAGTTCTCATATGTGGGGGTCCTGATGAGGTTTTTGTTTATCAATTTCTTCATGATGACCTCGAGTGGTTCCCCAAGGGCATTGTACTTCCTCTTGGGGGGATTTTTGTTTCATGAGGGTGGTCCCCCTTGATTATTTAGGTTGTTGACCTGATTTTTGGTTGGTTGTTGTTGTGATGTTGCATTGGTTTGTGTGTTGTTCTGATCATTGTTTTGCGGTTGCTGGTAGGTTTGGGTGTTTTTCCTCGGAGCATTGATCACAACCTTTGCATCAACTACACCATCATTTGTGACATTTTTTTTCTCTCCCACATGTGAGGTTTCTCATTATAGTTTTTGGATGAGTGATTTTTTTTTTGTTCTGGATATGGAGGGGTCCCTCCTTGTGAAATAAGGGTTCGTTTAATGTTAAGCGCCTTAGAGATCAATTGGTCGTAAGTTGTGATACCTTGCACCTCGAGAAGAAATTCCAAGGTTCCCTGTAGATTGGAGAAGATGGTGCAAATTTTTTCTTCAGGCATGGTCCATTTTCTCCTATTGGCCTTGGATCGCCATCGTTGTAGGAAAGAAGAAAATGATTCTCCCTTAGATTGCTTAAGAGCTGATAATTCCTCTAGACTAACATCCATACCGATATTGAAGGTGTAATTTTTTATGAATGCGTCTACTAGCTCTTGGAACTTTTTGATGCCTAGAGGAAGGTTGGAGAACCACTCCATGGCTTGGCCAGCCCAACTCTAAGGAAATAGCTGCATTAGATATCTATCATCATACATGAATTCCATGCAATGCACTTGGAATTCCCTGATGTGATCTTCAAGGTTTCCCGTCTCTCAATATTTATCAAATTTAGGGATTTCAAACCCCTTGGGGAATGGTTTCATTGCAAGGCTCTTGTCAAATGGATAAGGGCACAAGTTTTTTGGTGTCTTGGAGGTTTTCCTTGATTGAAAATCAAGCACTTGTTGCGAGAGCAACTTGATTTGTCTCATCACATCATCTTGTGGATCAAGGGGTGGGGTGAATGTGTATTGGAGTGGTTGTTGTGTTTGAGCGATGGGTGGTGTGTTGGTGATGGTTTGTTGCAAGCTCTGCTGATATGTCTGCATTTATTGTTGTTCCAAAAATGCTTGTTGTTGGTCATGTTGCTCTTGAGCCAACAACGCTTGTTGTTGGTCATGTTGTTGTTGTGCCAACAATGCTTGTTGTTGGGCTAATAATGTTGCTTCTTGTTGTGCTTGCTACTATTGCAAGGATTGTGGATATGCCTATTGATGGGTTGCTTGTACTTGTGATTGAGCTTACGCTTGCACTTGTTCAGCTTGGTATTGGGCTTGTGCCTAAACTTGAGCCTATTGAGCAGCTTGTGCAGCTTGAGTGGCTTGTGCGGCTTGAGCAACTTGGGCAGCTTGAGCGGCTTGTGTAGCTTGAGCAGCTTAAGCAGCTTGTTGTTGTAATAAAGCTTGGGCTTCAGTAGCCTTTTTTACTTCATGTGCTTGTTGTGCTTGTTGTGTGGCATGAGCTGCTTGAGCGGCTTGCTGAGCAGCTAATTGTGCAGCTTGTTGATTTTGAATTTCCTGAAGTGCTTTTTGATAAGCAACTTGTTGAGCAGCTTGCAGTACAAGGCTATATTGATTTGTTGTGTTTGATTTTGGTGGTGGTGGTGGCAAGTTCGGAATGGTGTTCATGATGAGGAGCACCATTGTATTGATGATGGGGATTTGTGCAGTGGATGGTATGATTGATATGTTTAGTGCTTGGGATACTATCATTGTGGATATTTGGGGTGTGGTTGATGGTATGATAATGGCTTGTGTTATTGGGATGGTTGCCATTTGTTCTTGTGATATTGATGGGAAGATGGGAGGATTTGGTGTGTTGCTTTGATTAATGACTGGGGGATTTTTTTGAATGAGTGGCGGAAACGGAGGTAACCCCAAATTGAGATTTGATGTTGATGTTGGTGGCAAGGATGGAAGTGGTGGAAAAGGGAGTGGCATACTTCCTTGGGGAAATGATGAATATGAAGGATCAAAGATGCCCCCTGGTCCAAATAAATCACCTTCTCCTCGTGAGGTCAAGGCGAGAGAGGTTTGAGGTGTTGCGTGAAATGATGATGATGGGTCATTAGGATCATGAAAGGTGAGGGGGACATATGGGTGTAATGGATTTTTGGGTACAGATTGCCCTAAGATGGTGTTTGCGTCCAAATCTTGGTTACTCACAAGGGCGTGTGTTTGTAGTGCATTGAGAAATTTGCTTCCTTTGCTAACAATAGGTTGAGTTGGAGCAATAGATGATGTAATTTGGGGGATGGGTTGGGTGACACTTTGAAATGGAGGTGTGGACGAGATTGGTGGCATGGATGAAATTTGAGGCATGACCCCAAGAGGTTGTGCTCACATCATAATCAGAAGGGATTTTAGCCCCTTTTTTTGCTAATTCAAGCATATATTGTGAGGGATGGAGCTTCATCATGATGTTAACAATTTTATGATTCTCAGTATTTTGGACCATTTTAATAATCTCATCTTGTGTCATCCCGAAGGCATTATTGGTGATATCCTCTACTTGACATTCCTCTTTTGGATTTTGTGACGATGAAGGAAGATTAGTTAGGGGATTGCTTGATCCAACGAGATTCATTTCGGAATTAGTTTGGCTTAGGTCACTTGAAGTTGATGTTTCTTTGGTCTCCATGTTCTTCTTATGTTGTGATCTTGTTTGAACCATAAAATGAGGCTCAAAAGAGAAGATCTAGGATGATTAAGGATCAAAGGTGTGATAGTGTAAATGTGTGAAAGGTGGATGATATGGACACTTTTAACTCTTAGGAAGTTCTTGAGGAGTATGCTAGGACTTTGGGACTTTCTGACTTTTGGATTTGATTTTGACCCTTGATTTGGTTTCTTTTTTTGGATTTTGTTTTGATTTTGAATTGATAATGAACAAATGATCCCAAGATGTTGGATGTTATCTATGGGATAGACTTGCTCAAGATGATAATTTTACTAAGTGTAGGGAGAAGGATGCATCTACCCACACTTAACCAATCAAGATGATTTGATGATAATTCAACTAAGCATATGGAGAAGGATACATATACACATTCTTAGTCAAACTAAATGTTTTGATTCAAGGATTTTGATTTGTTTCAAGGATTTTTTGATTGATGGATTTTCCAAAAAGTCTAGCATGAAGGATGATTTCAATATTTTCAAGAGTTGTTGGTGAGATGATCTTGGTTTGATGTTTGAAATATGGATGAAGTTTGACTTTGATCCTATGTGTACCTAAAAAGACTCTTGTTTACAAGAACTCGGTTTTGAAGAACATGATTTACTCTAAGCAAGGTGCTCAAATTCTTGAAAAAGATTTGGATTTTGACAATAATAAAACGAGTACAAATTGGGATTGTTTCTTGAAGCTCTTTTGTAAAAGTTGAAAATCAATCTTTGTCTAAATTACAGAGGTTGAGAGAAAATTTTGATGATCTTTTAGACTAAGAGCTTTGACCTTTGGTTTCAGATTTTTATCTTGTGTTAAATCATTTGAGACACATATGTGGGGTTCCAATTGTTCTTAGCTTTGCTTAGTGACTTCTTTACCACCAAACAATTCTGATTAGTTCCTTTTGAGCTAGATGTCTAATGTATTAACTTATTCTCATCCCAAAAAGTATATTATGTGGAACTTCAATAAAATCAAGGAAAAAGTTACCTATTGTTTACTTTAGTGAGAAAATTAAGATATAAATCCAAATGTCTAGAAACCTCTAGAGATAGAATCCCTAGGGCAAGCAATAACACTTGAATTTTCTCAAAGATATTTGCTTCCTAAAGGATCTAAAATTTGATGACAATGTTGAATGTTTGTTTTCCCAATGTTTACGATCAAGCAAAGTGTTTTGTTTCCAAGAACATGCACAACCCTATGGCTATGAAAGACTGTATTTGTTGAATCCCCACTGGGACAAGTCCAGCTATGCCTACTTTTAGTGAATGGTTAGATGCTTGACCACACAGGCTCCCCCTTATAGTTCACTCACTTCAAGTTAGCTACATCAAGCACTCCATGAATCTCCCATGGCATACTTTCCACTACAAAATTCATAAAGTGTAATGGCCCAAAATGACCATTCTTGGCACCAACAAATAGATCATCAAGGATTTTGGGCCTTTTCTAAAACAAGGGTTTTAATGTGGGCATTTTGTTCGTGGGGACCATCCATGAGAGACCATTTTTCCCCTTCTCTTTGAATAATCCTTTAGCATACTTTCCTTCAACAAGCATCCACACTTATATACCAAATTTGAAGTTGCTTGGCTTTTTAGCGTACTCCACAACATTCCCTTGGGTAATTACTTTTCCCACAAGGCAGGACCTCTAAGATAACACAAAGTGAGAAACACATCCATAGTTTGATCAACCTTCATTGAGAAACAATGAGAGAACACACGCGATATGTTCCACTCACACTCGCAAGATTTGTTCAATTTTAAACCCAAATTGAAATGTGGAGGTAATCACTTACTCAACTTAAGACCACCAAAAATCTTTTGATTCTCAAGATCGTCATGAGGCGCAAGAGAAGTGCATACGTCTTTTTGATGGTATTATTTTGGGTAAATGATTACAAGACAAAGAAGCACATGTTTATTTTATCCTTTTAAAGCAAGAGTGATTTCCTTTTAAGTTCCAAAGGAAGTGTGAAATTTTGATTGTTCAATTGTTAACCTCAAACAAAATCTAGTGAATTTTCCTAAAGTTCTTTTTAAACCCTTTGTTGTAAAAAGAGAAAGCTTTTGTAGTGTTCTTTTTAGAGCCCAAAAGAAATTTAGTGTATCCTAAGAACATGAAAGATAGCAAATCCTTAGGAGAGATTATGAGTTCTCCCAAAGTGTTAAGAAAACACTAAAGTGTTCAAAAACACTTGATGTAATGAGATGGTGATGTCATTATGAAACTTCAACTTGGTTTCCCTTCTTCACCTTTGATTAAGCCAACCTACAAAAAAACTAGTTAGAACTGCAAAAACAGAGGTCAAGAAAGCAACTAATATTCCAAATGATCAAAATAAAAAAAAGCACATGTTAAAAAAAACTAAAATTTCACTTTTTACTTCACTCCAATGGTGCAACCCGCATATGCGACACTATTTGAAGAACTCAACAGTGTTGTATAGTGCTACTAGGTCTACAAGCGATGCTCTACAGTAGACCAGAGAGCATGATGGTGGCACATTTTTGCTCAACGACGTAGTTTGAAATTTAAAAATTCCAAAGACTCCAAAAAACTGACAAGGGTTGCAGCTGAAATTCCACTTCGTGGGAAGGTTGCAGCTTATTGTGAGTTTGAGTTTAAGACGTTGTATGGCACTAGACTGAGAAAGGTTAAAGCGGCACTCTGACCGATAGCTTCAGAGTTCCCTCAGAGACACCAAAAAAATAGAGAAAAAACATAGAATTTTTGAAAAAGCATGATTAGAACTTGAGATCGCCCTCCTTCTAGCACCAAAATGTACAACCCCAATCCTAAACCTACACAAATACAACAAACAAACACATCATTAGATCAAATGCAGGTGAGAATCAAGATTCCCCATGAAATTCATTTGCAAAGCTCAAATAGGAAAGAAAATGAAGAAAATGAACCAAGAAATAAACAAAATCCTATTTTAAGATGCAAACTCTCAATCCCATGGGGGAATTGGTGTCAATTTGATGTGAAAATTGGCCCTTTCCCAACTCCTTTGATGCAATGTTGATGAGTGATCCACTTTGTTGAAGATTCAATTGAGCTCTATGATGAAAAATATGCATAACCTAACTAAGACCTTGATAAAATTGATGGAAATAGATATGCTTGATGATGAAATTGAGTAGAGTAGACTTGCTCAAATTGTGGATGATGAAAATAAAAGATGAACCTCTTATTTATAGAAAGACAAGATGGAGCAATGGGCAAAATGAGAATGTGGATCATTCAAAGATCCAATGCGCAAGTGCCACTACCAGATGTGAATGGAGGAAGGCCTTTAAGCACATTTCCTGCAGGTCAAAGTACAATAAATTAAAATTAGGTGGAATTTGGAAAAATATGAAATGACATGTAAGAGGGAAAAAGAATGAATTAAATGTCACTTGGCCCAATGGCACAAGGACATGTAAGAGGAATGAATGTCTTATTGAAAGACAAACCAATTTGGGGATTTCTTCAAACTTATGGAGGAATATTCCTAAAGATGCCAAGTTGAGAGGAAACAGAGATTTAATAAATTAATTAAATGTATTTTCATGTGCAAGGCAAAAAGCTAGAGGATGATGGATTAGGAGTTAGAATTAATTAGGCTTTGATTAATTAAGATGATGTTAGGGTGATTTGACAATTTAGACTTAGATTTTAGGATTTAAATAAATCAAAGTTGAGAGGAAAATGATTTAGACCTAGTTAAATAAAGATTTTAATTTATTTAACTAAAGGGGCTGATGTTAGATTAAATTAACAAGGTTTAATTTATTTAATTTAATAAGATGACTTTAGATATTTAATCGAATAAAATGAATTATTTAATTAAAATAGAGACATAGGGTTAATTAGATCAGATTGATTGATTTAATTAACAAGAGAGAATGACTTAATCAGATAAATGATTATTTATTTAAGGGATGAAGAGTAATGATAAGCTGAGAAAGTGATTCAGGATGAAATGGTGTTAGTGAATCGAGATGAAGTGCATCGGTATATTTTCCATGTCTACACATCCAAAAATTTGTCTCGTTCATGAATGTTCTAGCACCAGAAACTTTCCTCTTAGACAACTAGCTCAGGAAAAAATCATTAGAAAACTGTTAGAAAATAGGATCAAATCAAATGCAATCAAATCTCCAAGTCAAATCTGATTTCCACAATCACATCAAATTGAAGTTTACAACCAATATTTTCCTACAAAAAGAAGTATCGAGCATCCCTAGGTTTACATTTTTCTTGTTTAAAAAAATTCTACTTTGGTAGGGCTTCACAATTTTCCGTACAAACTCTGCCTATTTTTTCCCATTGGCATCGTTGAAAACATCACACAATTTCTGTAGAATTTGGAGTTAAGTCACTTGCCATGGTCTCAAGGAAAATCTTGCAACTGTAAAATCACATCAAATGTTCTTGTCAATGGGTGTCATAATGCCCCACTTTCCATGGTGTTTGATATTTTTATTTTCCTTGATGGAGCCTTGGATAGGTATTTACATCTAGTATTCATTTACTATGAATAGATTGAAGCAATCGTTGTAGGGATACTAGTTTTGGTTCGTCTCATCTCTTAATTTTTTTTTGCAAACTCTACCCATTTTCCTCATCGGCATCATTAACAAGATGACACAATTTGTGCAGAACCTTTAGGTAAGTCACTTGAATCTATATCCGGCTAGATCATTTTTATTTTTATTTTTATTTCATTCTAAAAGAATTATGTCTATATCTTCATCTTATTATCACTCACTACTTGCAAGGTCTTCTTTTTATGTAGGGTTCCTTATAAGCAATCCTGATGTTCTAGGGAACACTCCACATTATAGAGAGAATCACTCTAGCTCTTGAACAGTAGAGTTCCAACTTCTAATACTATTCTGAACTGAGCATGCTTAATCATAGTAATCTCCACAATCCATCATATAAGATGAGGTCAGAAATCAAATAGCATAGACAAAGTGACAGCCAGCACTACTAGCTATTAAATATCCAACAAGAGAATACAAACAAAATGGAGATATCAAAATGAAAGCAAACAAAATAAAGCACTCCCCATATTGTAGTTGATTCCTTCTCTTGCTCTCCTTCTTGTTATGCAACTTTTCCCTTATATTTTTTGAAATACTTGTGCAAAAATTGCAAACGGTAGCAAGAAAGTTGGAGACAATTAGTTGTTGAGGTCAAAATGGAGAAGGAAGGTTGCTTTTATAGACAACCTTTGGAATGGAAGGTTGAGATTAATCTTCTAGAAATATTCCAAGATCAATGGATGGGAACGCATGAGAGGGATGTTATGAAATGGATGGTTGAGATTAATTCTAAGAAAAGATGCCAAGATCAACGGTCCAAAATTGATGCACCAAAAATATGCCATGCATGGAAAAGCTATGACGTCGATGGTTATGACACCTGACAGCTATGACAGACATGCAAGACATGCAGGCTATGACAGAAATGAATGTTATGATAGGGGATTATGACAAAGCATCTTTTACCAGGTGGTGCATAAATAATTTATTTTAAATTATTTATTCAAAAATGGAGAGAGTGGAGGAAATGGAAAAGTGGAAAATAAATTATTTATTCAAATTATTTATTTGGAGAAAATGAAAAGAGGAGCATTTAATTAAATTTATCAATTTAATTAAATGGAGAGATGAAAATTATACCTTAAATAATAGGGAAGGTGGCATGGGATAGTTAAATAATTTTAATAATTATTTAACTATAGAAGTATTAAAGGACCATGAATAGATAAATAATTAATGGTAATTATTTAACTATAGATGAAAGGTGACAAAATAAAGAATAATTTATGTAACTATTGAAGAAGAGGGAGAAATTAGTGACACAATTAGTTTATTTAATCAATCAGGATAGAATAAAGATTAGAAAGTGAATTAATTAAATAATTAGTAAAAATTATTTAATTAATAGAGGAATATGATCAAAAACATAATTGAATAACTAAAATTATTCAATTATTGAAGGACGAGGATGAAGAAAAATGACACTCACAAGCTTAGGACATTTTTCATTGTCTACACATCCTACTTAGCTTGATACTTAATTTGAACTAGTGAATGATGACCCAAAAAAAAATATCATAGGAGAAATCACCCCAGCCT
The DNA here is from genome assembly GCA_007258455.2 of Sequoia sempervirens. Taxonomy (NCBI): domain Eukaryota; kingdom Viridiplantae; phylum Streptophyta; class Pinopsida; order Cupressales; family Cupressaceae; genus Sequoia; species Sequoia sempervirens. The sequence goes on from VDFB02369406.1 coordinate 105,412, forward strand.
TACAACGGTAAAGTCCTAATATGATTCTGGCTCAAGCATGCTTAATGACAATTTTCTCCACATGCACACTTAACTTGACACCTTATTTTCAGCAATTCCTCATAAGCACTCTGAAATCTGGATGACCTTGGAAACATGTCACGTCATAGTAGTAGTTTCCCCAACCTTAGCCATACAACAAGAAAGGACCAACAATACTTTGTTTCAAGAACAATTAATTCTATATCTTTCTCCATAATCAAATCTGCTTAGCATGATACCTCATTTTCCAATTCTTTACCAAATATTGTGTCTTATTATATTTGGACATTAAAATGTGTCTTATTGCATTTCAAAGTATGGCACAAATAAGTTAATACCCTTGTGAATTTAGTTTCACATTCAGGAAATTTAGTTTTACATTCAAGACACAAGTGCCTACACAATAAGGATATTCAGCTCTTTGAAAAAGATCACCTTCCTTCCTGAAACTTGACACATTTGATATTGTCATTTATAGGTTTTTGTATAAGCAGGGCAATATTTTCTAAAAACAAACAATTTGTGCATTTAATTCCAAATCCTGATGTGTCCATTTTTACAATTTCCGTATTTGTGAATGCAAGATTGGAAGTTATACATCATGCTACATTTACTAATCATGGTTTTATCCATAATGTTTGTGTATCTAATCCTATTATCTATAAATTATCATGCATTGTTGTTGCTATATACTATGTGCTCCTATTGTTGTTAAAATGTTCAACTCAAACATTTCTTCATTTTGCAAATGTTTTTTACTAAATTTATAGAGGTTGTTAAATGTCAATGAATTAAAAATATGGAAAAGATTAACCATTACTATTGCTAATTTAGAGACTTTTGGAGGATTATATATATGTTGTAGACTTATCCAAATCCATTGCAAGACAACCCTACTTATGTTGATGTCAACTAAGTTTGAATCACAAAATTTGTTTACATTTTAAGTTTTATGTTCTTATCTTAGATGATTTTCTTTGCAATCCATTCTGTCTTAATATACATCTATGGAAATTCTAGTGTAAAAAATCCATAGTCCACTCTAATAAGAAGTAGGTTTCTTTCGAATCTAGTCTTATTATAATGGAAAATGATGAATTTATCATATTTAGGCAGCACTTTGTTCATCCAGATGATGTAGTTGCAAAAGATGTGAGTTCTTTTATCTGAGAGTACAATCCATAGGTTTTTTCTATGTTCACTTAATTTTTCAGTGCATTTTCTTTGTGCATCTTTTTTTGGTTTCAGTCTAGTTTGATATATGAATTTGTGACTTTTCTTGAGTTCCATATTATTGTCAAACTGAATAGTCTAGGATGGCTTCATTTTCTTCATGTGGGACCTTGGAAAATGGTACGTCTCTTTGATGAAAATATATTTCAAAGTAAAATTTCAAGTTTTCCCAACTTGAATATGTGACTTTGATTTTTCTTAATAGGTCTATTTTAAACCAAATGAAGTGTGTGCATGTATACTTATGAACTATGGGGGCATCCTTATGACCACAAATCACTGATATTAATTCAAGCTGAGAACGAGTCAAGGATTCAAGCCTTCTTTTCCAGTCTTTTTTGTCAATATAAGGACTTGTGTCATACAAGACTGATGAAATTTCCAAAAGTCATTTTGTTGTGTTGAAATTCCATAAAATAGTACAACCAACTTGTCGGGTATGGAGTATAACGGAATGGAAAAGGCTAGGTGTAATCCTGGGGTGAATTTCACAAAAGTGATAAACACATACATCTAAAATATATTTTTGTGGCGTATTGAAATATCTTGGGTTAGGAAAGTTGTAATGAATCTTGTAACACTATGGATGTCTAGACATGCTATGACCCTTGTTAATTTAAATTAAGGATGTATGGTAAATCTTGGGTGAGGTGTGAGTTAAGCTTCGGCTGCATACAGTGTGATGAGCTTAGAATTATTTTTTAATATTTAATCCTAGATCACCTTGGTATATACCTATAATCATCATGCCATAACCTTCCCACATGTACCCTAAAATTATGGTGTCCATAATTGTAGTGAAAGAAATTGAACTTGGATTAAGCTTTTATAAGTGTACTTGTAACACCCATATCTCTTGGAAACCATAGGAAAATACCACTATCCATGGCATGGGCTATTACCATACATAAATCTCAAGGGATAACCCTTGCGAAGGAAACAATTGATATTGGAAAATTTGAAAGACAAGGGTTGACTTTTACAGCTGTGTTTAGGGTCAAATCAATAAATAATCTTTGAATAGAACTGCCATTCTCCTTCGACTGCTATTCCCAAATGAAAAACAACCCATATACCATTATTAGAAAGAGGGAGGAAGCTCGGCTACATTGTCTCTCATTATAATGACACAATTGTTAATGCAACTTTCTATACTAAGTCCTTCAAAATATTTTTCGTTATCATATTCATTTCATATGGTTTACCCAACAAAAATATTACTGACATAGCAAAATCACTATTTCCATGATGTGTAGATTCATGCTTCATATTCATTTGTTTATGTAGACACTAAAAATTGTCCTAGGCCTGTGACTCTAATTTTCTTCATAATTCTTTCATCTTTATTTTTAATAATTAAATAATTTTAATTATTTAATTATTTCCTATGACCATATATCCTCTATTAATTAAATAATTTCAATAATTTAATTAATTCATTCTCATCGTTATTTCCCTTTGACTAATTAAATAAATGATATTTAATTATGTCACTAATTAAACTTATTTTCTTTCTAAAATTAAATAAATGTTTATTTATTTAATTTCCTATGTCACTTTCCACTATAATTAAATAATTATTTTAATTAATAATTATTTGTTGGCCTTTTCTCTCTTTAATTAAATAAATCTTTATTTATTCAATTTAATCCAATATCCTTGAATTTTGAATTAAAATCATTATTTAATTCAAAATGATGATTCCTCCTTATCGCAATCTTCTATAATTAAATAATATCTTTATTATTTAATTAGTCATTAATCACCTATTTGATTTTCTCTAACAGACCAGTTTTATCTATGTCAATCTTATCTTCTACATGCAATCTTTATCCTTCTATGTCTCAACCAATTTTCACCATTGATTAAATTACTTTTAATTTAATCTCCACCATTCAAGCTTTATCACTTACACTAATTTAACCCTAACCTTATTTTATGTCGCAACTTTTAATCTTAATCATCGATTAATTATCTTTTAATCTCAGCCTGTCATTTGAAAATTACATCTTCTATAAAATGCCTTTATCTTTACCATTTTTACTCCTAAAATCTTATGAGTTTTGGAAACAACTTTAGAAATCTTCAATGTTTTGCTATTATCATTGTCATGAAGCCATATGTTTGCTAACTTAATTAAAATTTGAGGGCAAGTACTATACTACAACGAAATGGAGAAGGGTAATGGATGTGAATCATGGAATTGCATGTGTGTTTGGTAATATCTTTCATTTATGCATGTTTTATCTTTCATTGTTCTTAATTATTAGCTTAGGTTTAGTTTGATTTATGCATGTATTGCTAATCTTGGAATTTTATCTATGCTACATCTAGTGAACTCGATGCCGAGGACATAGTTTCTACAAATTTCGTATGGTTTTCTATGATTTTTAGGTTTTTTGCACAATTTGATGTAATCACCAAGACAGAGTGACACATCCACAAGTATATTTTTCCACAACCGCCAACAAAATGAGCTACATCCATTGTACCACACCGCAACTATCATCTTGTAAGTTGCAATTTATTTTCTTGCAATGCATCTGATCCATCCTGTGCACCGCATCTGTCATACCATGATGCAACTGCCTAGTTTTGGGTTTGTTTTTAATTTTCTACAAGTAATTCAAATTTCTACATTTTTGGTTCACTAGGTTAGGATTTTCTGGTTACTGATAATTTGTTGATAGTGTGTGGCAAGAGAAATTTAATGTTTATTTTGCAGCTTTGTTCAAGGCCAAGATCTATAGCTACAACTCTCGCTTGTCAAAGGCTAAAATTGAAACTATTAATGAAATCTGATGCAAGACATTTGTCGAAGAATGGATTTTTAAACTGATTGTCTGTATACCTTAGATCATATTTTGTTTGGTGTCTAAAATAAACAACTGTCTACTGTGCTTGGTGCTTTTGCACACTCTGTTTAGATTAAATCTTGATTTAATAATAAAAGTATCCTCTCCCCTTGCACACTTGTGTGATCCTGGGTGTAAGAGAAATTGTTATTATTTCTAGAGGGCCTCTCTTGGTGGGAAAAATCACTCACCCCAAGAAGACTCAAACCGGAAACAAGCTAAAGCCAATCTACTCCCGACCGATATATAAATGTGAATGCTAATGGAAAACTTAGCATTACAAGTTCGGATGTGTTATACAGACAAGTTATTCCCTCAGTACCTGCATGATACATTAAAACTTGTAGAGCATAACCTCTATAGGCTGGGAAGCCTCCTTATTGAAGCTAATCTTTCCTTGTGTATAGCCACTTGAATGGGTGTCCTAATTAAAAACCATTTTTTTTATAGATTGTCAAAATCCTTCTACTTGTTGGTGCAAGAGGTCGAACCTCTAAAGTCATCCCATATTTTCACGGTTCTTAGTAGAGATGACAAATTCCTAGGATGTCACTACCTAGGAATTCAGATCTTGGTAAGCCCGAGAAGTGATTGCACTGTAAGGGGGAGCCTATGCTATTAGGATCCTCAGTCATCTACTCTGAATAAGTGTGGTTGGAGAAATCCAAGTGGGAACTCAGCATATATTATCATGGCCAACCATAGGATCATACTTATCTTTTTGAAATCAAACATTTTCACATCAAAAGCAAACCAAATCAAAGTGTTTTTTGACTGTCTTCTTTTTTTCCAAAATTTGATCAAAATTAGACCAAAACAAACTTGCAAACTTTTTCAAAATTACAAAAAAATCAGATCCTATTTACAGTAAACTACATCTACTATTGAGATCCAAATATGCTATTGAGAACTGCATCTACTGTTATGAATTGCATCTTCTGTTATAAACCACATATGTTACTAAGAACCGTAACTGCTACCGTAAACCACATTTGATATTGTAAACCACAACCAACTGTAAAACGATCCATCTATTAAATTTGAACTGTAATTTCCTGACAATCAGAAAACAAATTCTATTGTCGCAGTCTAAGGTCAAACAGCCAAAACCTATCTCTGATCATCCTTCCACAGTGATCTCTGAATAGAAACCAAAAATATTTGCTCACACTTTTCACCATTGTACCTTTTAGTATCATTTAGCCATAGCAATAGACATACCAGTTGCAAACCTTAGTTACATTTTAGGATTCCTCGTTATCTCCAAATCAATTAGACTTTTAGGACAATCACCTTTGCAGATTAAAATAATCTAACTTCCCATACTTTGGATAAACCTTTTCTTCAAGGAAAATTTTCATAGAACCAAGTCACTTGTCACACCTATTATATTTTGTCATTTGGTGAGTCTTTTCTAGCTCGTCAATCTAGTTTGGGAACTCACTTTATCTCTTACAAAAGGTCCTTGACAAACTAAATTGAAGCGTTGGCTAAAATTTGATGGTTAGTAACCTCTTCTCAAATCTCCCAAGGTTGATTACCTTTAAAAGGCTTCCCTACACTTTTTTATACTTAGACATAGTCATTTTAGGACACCATCATTTTAGACATTAATCAGCATTTAACATCCCTTATTTTCCAAAAAAAATACCAAAAACATAGTTGCATCAACATTCTTTCCTTGTATATGAAAAATCCAAAAACATAGACTAAAATCATATCATTTATAGACATAGTTCTACATCATCCACGTTTTGAGCATATCTTACATGTTCAAAACAAGTTCAAAAAGGAAACAAAGAGAAATGGTTGACCCACAAGACTTTATCAATCCATTTTCAAACCCCCCACTAGGGACATCCAGACCACATAAAACCTTATTGGAAAAATTTGTCACTAGAGACCAACAAGGATGTGTTGTATTTGAAGACTTAGATGCTTCTACCCAAGATCCAAAATTTTCCTCCTTTGTAGATGAATACTTGACACAAGATCCCCAATGATACTTAGAAAAATTGTTAGTAGAAGGTGCCACATTGCCTCCTGGATTTGACATTCATACATTGAAAACTTCATCTACCCAAGGTAAAACCACAACGACTTCTAGTGGCTCTATCCCTCAAGTAACTGCAGTCATACCATTTGGAGTACCTACTCAAAGTGCCACAACAGTACATACATCACCATTTGGTACATCAAGCATGACACAAGGCCTTAATTTTACCATAGGGGCATCATCGTCAAATCCCTTCAGCACCAATGCTGGAATCAAAAGGCCTAAAGTGAGCATAAACAGGACAAATGCTATACCAAACATCAACACCACTAGTGCCATTCCACAAATAGGGATTTTACAAATGGAACACATACCTATCATACAATTTGGGAACCAGCCTGATCCTTCACAAAATGTTCACGTTCCCAATCAACCAACATCAAACCAAAACTTATTCTCACACATTCCAAACCAAAATCCATCTTTCATTTATACACTGAACTAGAATCTGTCACATAATGTTGGGTTTCAAAACACTTACATAGACCCCAACAATGCAACCAAAATGTCATTCACACAAGTAGATGTTCTGCAAACACAAATGCAAGCCCTTCAACAACAAATGGACAATATGGCAATGTCTAGCAAAAAGACTTTTTTAGCAAAAGACTTATGTCCATTTCCCTTTGACAAAGCTTTATACATGACACCCTTCCCACACGGATATATTATACCAAACTTGCCTAAGTATAATGTGAAGCGTAATCCTATTGAACATATAAGGTAATTTTCCACAATGTGCATAGACATTGCATATGACCCCACATATCTCATGAGACTTTTTCTGCGAAGCCTTGTTGGAATAGCACTTGAATGGTTTTCTCAACTTCCATATGTCGTAAGGTCATGGGGTGAACTTGCTAAAAAAATTATTGAACATTTTTCCTTTAACATTAAAAATGAAATCACAATAGAAACCTTATGTCACACCACACAAGATGAAGGAGAGAACTTTATTACCTTCTTCCAAGGATGGAGGAGTCTAGCTAGTTGATACCCTACTGAAATACCCAAAAAGCAAAATGTCACCATATTCCTAGAAAATCTTAATTCAAGATTGAGAAGTGACCTAAGAGTACATTGCTGCACTTATTTTGTGGAACTAGTAGAAAAGGGTATCATACTTGAAAAAGATCTCATTGACAAAGGTGAAATCAAGATGTCAAATAGAAATCCAAATTTTCAAAGCACCCCTAATGACAGGAAAAAATTTTGGTCCTAAAACAAGAACGTAACTAATGATGGAATTGTCAATGCTAAATCCCTACACATAGGACCATTCATTACATTTAGAGGAAACAATCCCTTTAACAACACACCCAACAATTTCAGCCAAACTACCAATGTTTTCCAAAACACGCAACAACCATGACCGCAAAGGAAGTTTCTAAAATGTGAATTCACTCCCCTAGGGGAACCAATTGAATCAGTCTTTAAACAACTGATACAACACAACCTCATACAACTTCCTAAGCCAAAACAATATGATCCTATACAATTTAAACCCTCTTGGTGGGATGAAAAATCTTTTTGCAATTTCCACCAAACTAAGGGACATAGTCTACCACAATGTCGAAAGTAGAAGAACATTATACAGGATCTCGTGGAAAACATAACTATTGAAGTTAATGGATAGAAATAGACATCCTCAAACAATGATTACAAGGTCTTTACTAATCCATTACAAGACCATGGAAAAGTAAAAGCCTCTAGTTCAAGAAATAAGACCAATAATAATTTGGCTAGCTATGATAATCTCAAATATGACTATACTCACGACACCATCCTAAATCACATTCAAGTTGTCGATGGACATATCAACACTATTACCATAAAGAAAAATCTCAGGTGTGTTTTCAACACTTGCCAAACTAATATAACCATCCAAGGCCCTCCACCATAGCAACAACCACAGTCCTCCAAGCCTCAATAAAAATTTACTTGACTAGTTGAGGAAGACCCCAACACAAATTTCTATCTTGGAACTATTGTGTATATCACCCGATCATCGAGCCATTTTAGACAAAGCTTTGCAAAGAATGACCGTCCCCACCAACCTTGATGTCAATCATTTCCAAGATATGGTAGGATACCTAACCAACTCTCATCATGCTACCTTCTCTAAACAAGACTACTCAACTGACAAGATAGACCACAATGACCCTTTGCACCTTGAAGTTATTGTCCATGAAACAAAAGTTAGACAAGTCTTGGTAGATGAAGGAGAAGGGTTAAATATTTGTACCTTCAAATTGGTTAATGCATTAAGCTTCTTAGAGGCATGTGTGGAAACTACTAAGAGCATTTTCATTAAGAAATATGATGATGAAGAATGGTCATATAAAGGAGTTGTAATGCTTCCCATCAGAATTGGTCCTGCGATTGTAGATACCAATTTCCAAGTCTTCGATCTTGTCCTCCCATATAATCATTTACTAGGTAGACCATGGATGCATGCTATGAAGGACATCCCTTCCACTTACCATCAATGCCTCAAATTCCCATTCAATGGCACCGAGATCACGATAGACGGTCATCCTAATCCTTTCCAATATTGCACTAACCTATGCGGAATACCCCAATGACAAGTGCCTGTTAATCAGGAGGCTTCATTATCCAACTCATCCCAATATATCTATCCATCCACTCTTTCAAAAACATCTACTTCCCAACCACCACCTTCCACTCCTAAGGTTGAGATCCAAGATAAGGGTTGCGAAGAGTATCATATGAAAGCATCTTATTGTATCAGCCAGTCAGTTCCTCCCAAATCATATAGTCTACCAACCATAGATAGGAGACAATCCATCATCAACAAACACATCCCTCCCACAATGACTTTCACAAAATGGGGGGAACTAAGTAAGGAAGGTATAAATGAATAAGATGTGACCTCTTGGTTATAAAAAGACGATGAAGAACCTCCTTCATCCGCTCATATACCCACAAATCAATATGGAAAAGGTTTCAAGATAATGCAAAACAAAGGATATGATGGACATAGCAAGCTGGGACTACATCAAAATGGGAGGACTAAACCCATCATTGTCTCTAAGCGACCGAAAGGCCTAGGATTGGGATTTCAACCGCTTAAGATTGGTGTTTCTAGTACTGCATCACCTTTACAAGAGGGGGTCAATGCTTCTAAAGCTATTGAGACATCCAATGAGCCATCTGACCAACCTTATTATTCCACTGACTCAAATGAATATGAATCTGGTTATGAAAAACCATCTGATGATTATGAACTTTTTGAAACCTTTAGAGAACCTTGTGTGATGGACCCCTAAAAATTCTTGACATTTTGAGACTTTTTGTGTTGATTAATCACATGTCACATGTTCCCCATCAATAGGGTTCAAGGGTTTTGCTTAGCTAGTATTATCTTCAATTAATCCATGTTTGATCCTTGAACGATCTAATTTTACATTGACTAGTTTTCCCAATTGCCGGTCTTGTTAGTTGTCTTTTGAGCCATCGACATACATTCCTTACCAGCCCCATTGCCTAGGTTTGATAGTCATTTTAATCTGTCCCAAGGTCGGGTCTTTAATTTTTAATTTATGAGTGACTTAAGTCTTAGTCGTTAGTTCCTAAGGGTAATTTCTCGTCAACATACTCAGGCCCACTTTTATGAGTAACTTCATTTCATATGTATGTTGAGAAATCAATAGATCATGGGATTTCATCAGGACCATTCCCCGCTGGCCCGTCCATCTGAAATGAATGTAATTTAATTACTACGAGGTTAGAAAAATGTCGCTACACGTATGTGGGCCCAGCCATTACATCCCATCTCATCGCCCAAAGCTTTGAGATTGATGGTGCTAATCGAGAAAGGAAAGATGATCACCACCATTCCCTGCCAGTTTGCAGAGGTAAGATACAAGTTCTTTAAAAATGGCGAGATTAGCAAGAGGCTACCACATGCAACCTACAACTACTGGCGAGTGGGGCCCATATGTACATGACGTATATCCAGACAACAGATTTCTATTGGCCATTCATCTGAGTTGGAGTGGTGTTGTGAATTCAAATGATACTGACTCAATCTGAGTCATTCAAGATGCCCAACTCAGCTATAGATCAACAACATGCATTTAAAATTACAAAGTATGCCTATTGCAATTGTTTTGCTTTGCGTAAGTGGGCATTAATGGTGGAGGTTACTTGTAAACCTATTCAATTCCCTTCAAAAATTGTGTATGTAGTTGATTCTTGCTTATTTGAGATTTGAAGACGTGTCCAATACAATACGAAGAGTTGAGAAGCGAATTGCAGAGGTCATCCTAGCTGGCATTAGGGTTTGCCATGATTGAAAACAGTAAGTACAACAAATGCAATTTTATGCTTTCTGAATTAGGGATTGCTTTAATGTGCTTTAAAATGAGTGTGCTTCATCATTTTTCTTTCATTACTTTAAATTATGGTTAATCTTTCCTCTTAAAATCCATAGCCCTGTAAATTGTCCGAAATTATCACTTTTCCTAGGTCATAAACTACAATTCGGAAGTTGAGTAGTTAAAATTCCTTCATTAGAACTTTTGTATACTCAAGCCCATGCCTCCCAAAGTTCAAGGTGCTTCTTCTTCCACCCAGTCTAGAACCCTTTCTTAGGATGTGATTGACTTGCTACCCCAATCTACAAAAAAGAAACCAGAGGGAAGGGTCTTGTTTCGTGGTCCTATTGTGAAGGAAGGGTTGATATATAAAGCTTGCTTGATCAAGGATGTTGAGGTACCTTACACTAGATGGCAGATGTTTCAACATTGGTTAGGGAATAGGAACCTAGGGTCTCCTTTTAGTAATCCATGGAGGCTAGATATGGGGAAGTTGATTGTTCCCAATGTATACATGGACGTAGATCTCTTGAATGATATCACCTCAAAATATGATCCAGTTTCTAGGGCAGTCAGAAAATTTGATGGGGTGGTTATGGTAAGAATAACCAAGGAAGAAATTGAAGAAATCTTTGACTTGCATGAACGGAGTCCAAACATGATCCCTCTAGATATGGATACTATTAGAACAGAGCACAACAATACTAAGGTTTTCATGAAAATAAGGATGTTGCCTCTACATACTGCAATGACTGGTGATGGCAAACACAAGAGGAAAATTAAGATTGATGACAGAGAGCTCGAACCTTTCCCAATGAGCTATTTTTCCAGCTATTTTAAAAAGATAGTGTACTCTCTATACCAAATTATTGGTGCTAATCCACCTGACACATTGCAAAAGGAATACAATTATTTGGCCACACATCTGCAACATCCACCATATAGCATTGTTTTTGACTATGGAACTTATCTAGCTGAACATATACATAAAGGCTTAGTTGAATTGAAGGAAGGTAAACAATGGGTAAATTTTTGGTTGTACTCTTTGTTAATGCATATGTTCTTGTATAAAGGACAAAGAGATTTTGAGAAGATCACCTTGGAAAGGAAGAAGGAAGATGTTGACTTTCCTGTCCAATGTTGGACCCGAATCTTGGATAAAGATGACAAAAGGTATAACTTTGTAATGTTTAGAAATTATTTTATATCCAGAATAAGGAAGGCCTTAATACATCAACCACCTAGAATCCCCAGAGAAATTCATGAATTCTTGAGACTTAAGGAGATGAGGCCAGATTTGAATTTGGGTCATAATTAGGGAGATTTGATTTTGTATCCTGATAAGACAATTTTTGGAATATATGGTAGTGGTCTGGGCTCATATGTCTTTACTGGAGATGTTCCTTTGAGAATAGGATTCCTTGAGATCATGAGGCAGTTAGGAGCTTCACAAGAAGCACATTTACCTGAATTAGCAAGGAAGGGGCCATTCTTCTAGAATGGATAGCATTTGCAAATTTCATTATGACAAAAGGGACATGGAATGAATTAGAGCATCTATTGGCTCCTTATAAATTGATGACTATGATCCCAAGGAATCATGATTTTGAAGGCTTCATTAGTAAACTCAAAAAAAAACAAAAATGGGAAAATTTGTACATGTTTTTCATTACCCTGAGGATGTTATTAGGAATGGTTTTAGCTTTGAGGAATAGGATGAAAGAAAATCCAAATACCTAGCTTATAGAAAGATAGTAGAAGCTAAGTAGAAGAATAATCCCCAATATTATCCTCTACCAAATATACCTAATTTTTTTGACAAAGTTATGCATGTTATGGACAATTTTGAGAATGTTGTTGGTGTTTTGAGGGAACAGCGGGTAATCCCAGATAAAGGAAAGGAAATGGTGGTTGAAGAAAGTGTTGAAATGACATTAGAAGAAAGACCTACATATCAACCACCCAAGCTATTGAGAATTTATTCTAGGAGGAAAAAGTAACAGGTGAGAAAAGAAACTTAATAGCCCCTATCACCTTTGAAGGGCCAAAAGTAGACTCTCCCAAGAGTGCAGTGCCACCTCCTCCTGCATAGGCCTCTTTGCCTATAATTGATCTTGATTCACCCCCTAGAATTTTTGCCTCTCCTGAGAAACCACCTCAAAAGAAGCAAAGTACTAAGGTCAAAGGAGTAGTCGATTACTCTGATACGGATGAAGATGACATCTACATCACCCCTGAGGAAATGAAGATAGGAATGCATCCTCATGAAAGAGAAATTGCTTCAAGTTCAAGACAAAGCATCCTCATATTAGGAAATCTTGACATTAGTGGATTGAATACTGCAGATGATTTATGGATAGAAGCCAGCAAGGAGTTTATGGAAGATGAATCCTTCATTGAAACCTCTGCATTCCAAGATTTCTAGTGGAAATCCAAAGTTGTAGACTATACAGAGAGGGTAGCCACTAAAAGGAGCTTGCATCCTGAGCTGCCTAAAAATTTCATTTAGGAAAATGTAAGAAGCATTATGATAAATTATTTTAAAAATATTAATGCCCAGGAGGGCAGAGAGCTTGTAAAGAAGAGTGATGTGCTTTTGTTTCAGAATGGAATGTTTTTTATGTTATTGTTTTAGATGCCATACATAGGGTTGAAAGGCCTCTTGTATAGATAGAAGAACTAGAAATAGCACTTCAAGGTTCAGCTTTTAATGAGGATTGGGATGCATTGGCAATATGGTCATTATCTTCAGGATCTAGGAAACCAGCTATGGCCGAGCCATCAGACCTTGGTGGAAAATTGCTTGTAAAAAGAGTTGTTGATACTCTAGCCTTAGAAGCTACAGACATGGTTGTCAATGTTGCTAGGTTTACTTGAGAAACTGTGGAAATTCTCACCCTCAAGAGAGATAACCTCATAACTAAATACAGAGAACTCTTGTATGATTATGATAACAACCAACGGAAGGTGGTTGTGTTAGAAACTGAATTGGCACTTTATAAACAAAGAGGAGAAGTGCAAAGAGAACAGGGTCAGCCCAATGCAAGCAACCCACCCTTAGCTTCTCCAATGGCGTCTTCCCAAAATTCACCTCATGATCAGGCCTTAGCAATAGTACCATACAGTGGGGGACAGGTGTCATTTGCAGTGGAAGTGTTAGATAGAGTAGTTTCTAGCTCATCTGATAGAGAACAGCTGCTTCTACAAATTAAAAAATATAAGAAGTTGTTGGAGAGAGCTCAGGACAAAATGTATGAGAACATATCAAAAAATTTCCACACTACCCTAAAGGATCTAAATGAGAAGATTTGAGATAGACTCAATAGTGTTCATGACAACTATGCTTTGATGGTGTGTACAATGAGATTGTCCCAAAGAGATAAGATGTTGGCCATACCAACCTTGAATAAATGGGTCCCAAGAGCTAAGAAATTGAAGTTAATATTAGTGGGAGTTGGCCAGCATGAAGATAAGTACGCTCAGGTGCTTCCAGTTTATGAATTTTTATGTGAGTTGAGTGAGCAAAAGTTTCAAGGATACACAGCCCCACTTGAGCAGAAAATAAGAGAGTTGATAGCTCAATATGATATGACTGAGTTGTCACCACTACCAGACATTGAGGTTGCTAATTATGAATTGAAACCATTGCAAGTGTGGAAGAGGGAACTAAATGAGGTTATTGATTCCCAGGTGGATAAAATTTGCAAGGGAGTTGATATTGATGTCTTTAATAACACCTTGGATAGGTTGACATTTCTTATTAGTTTTCTGGAGGATTTCGACAGATAATCTAATGCAATAGTAACTAAGTACTCACCTTACAAGAAATCCCTAGATAAAATCATTAATTTTGATTGGTCGTCTGAGGAAGAATATGAAGAATGGGGAAGGATGTATGTTGGAAAGTTTGGTTTGTGAATAGGGATGTGAAACATATACTGGGTCAAGTATTGTACAAGTCTAGCCTTAGAAGTTACAATGTATAAAACATATGTTTCACAGGAAAATATCAGTTGTTGGTGACGTGGAGTGCTAACTGAGATTCTAGCTCACCTTTTGATCCACAACATTTTGTCATCCTTGTTCAATGAAATCAATGTGCTGCTACGAAGAATTTTATCCTTTTTGACATGTGCTTTTTGGAAGGAAAATTTGTTTCTCACAACAAATGTAAATGAAATTTGTCTCGTATGAATTCCCTCCACTTTGATAAGTGTAAATGTAACTAAATTAGGGAATCTGTCTTCTAGTGGTCCAATCAGAATGTGACATGTGTACACTTGGCCTAAATCTTGTTTTTTCTCCCTTATTCTATAAAGGGTAATTCAAGGCAATTTGTGTAGGTATTTTGTTGAATACTAGAGCTGAATTGTGAGAATTAAGAACACAAAGCAAACACGTTTAGTCTTTATCAGATTCTTTGAGTCTAAGTAGCATATTTTGTTAAATTTATGGTTTCTGGATATATCTGAATGATAATTGATATTTTCCAAGTGTATAGTCTCTCCATTTTGATTATGTATACGAATTATTAATGAAAATATTGATCAGAGATCATTTCATTAATTTTCATCATTTCACACTTTGATATGTGTTTTGGTTTTAGCTCTTGTTCATAGAAGAAGTTAAATCGCTTGAATCAAATCATGAATTCTTATGCAAGGTTGGGGGATGTAATAAGTAGTCTTTAGAATTTGGTTACTGATTTGTGAATTGCTAAGTGGTATTGCATAGATCTTGAATGTCCAGGATTAAATATCCCTTATATTTCAATTTGCTCAGACTCCTAGCCCATAGATAATGGCACTAGTCATAAACACGTTAAGTCTTTTCATGATCCTAGTTATCTAACCTGAGAACAATTTTTTAAAATAATCATCGATCTATCTTTATTTTATGGTGTTTGTGTTGTATTTTTATTCTCGGCTTAAGGTGTGTAGTTTGTTCGAGGAATTTCCAACTTCTTGAGGGATTTCAGCTTATTAGCCATGGGTGAGAGTACATCTGCTTAAATATACAATGTACATGTGAATTGTCTAAAATAATAGTATAATATACATTATGGGATTACCCTCCTAGGTTTTTCAAAGCCCGAAGTGTAGGAGATAAAGCTATTGGTGCTATATCTCATCATTTGGCCACTTATCTAGCAGATATTCGAGAATTGAGCCTGGAAAGCTCATAGGAATAGAATGGAAACTCTACTAGGGACGTAATTCTTACAATTATTAATTCTCCATAATGCCTTATCATAGATCACCACATTACATGGTGATATTTACTCATAGAGTCGGTCAATTGAAAGCATATGCTAAGTTTAGCTCCAATCTTTGCTAGTATTCCATCTAAATTCCTGATAAATTTCCTGCCCATTTGTCTTTAAAGTATGCATTTAAAGCTCATATAAAAACATGTTGTATATGTCAAAGTTTGTTGTAGCTTCTAAAGATCTATTGATATTTGCAAAGATTATAACAAAATTGCTACTAATCTGTCCCACAAACCTTGGGTGGCAACTCTGACATCTCTGCACCAATGCAAACTGATGTTCAAGGATATTAAGGAAGTTAAGAAGAAAAGTGTAAATAAATTAAGGAAGGTGACAAAGGAAACACAAACTCAAGCTCTAATGAAAGGAATGCGAGGTCACATGAAGAAGCATCCAGAGCAGAAGCTGGAAGGTGAATTATCTAGGAACAAAGGAAAATGGATAAAGGAAAAAGACGTAGGAAAAGGTAAATATACACCTCATCCTACCCCTGAACATTGCATTCTAGTCCTAGTTCAAAATGTGAAAATAATTTATTAGACTTCAGTTATGGTACTTCTAATGAAAGGAGGGGGTTTATGAAGACCGTTGTAAATGAGTATTCCTCAGACCGTGGTATTTAAGCCATGAAGCAGAGAGAAAGGGATAGAATTCAGAGAGATAATGTTAGTGTTAGGCGTGCTAGAGCCAAAGGATATATTACCGCAAATTCCCATGCATACACCCCTATCCCTAATGACCTATTGAATGGAGATGACTATTCCCATGATCCACTTCCTTTCCAAGCTGAAAATGTAGTAGTATATGATAGAGAGTCTACTTTTCCAGATGAAGAAAAGGTGTTGAATGATGTGCATTTACTTAATCAAAGGATTTCTAAATGCAATGAAAATAGAAAGAAAAGGGAAGCAACTAAGGAGAAGAGAATTAGGGATGTTATGATGCAGAGGGATGAGTTAAGAAGGAAGGATGAGGAGATGGAGGCAATGGAAAAATTGGCAGCTCAAGCTGACCAAGAAGATGGCACAGTAGTGTAAGAAATTGTAGGGAAAATTCTTGTAAATCCCTCAACTGATAAGACTATTGAGGGCTCATGAACCAATGCTACTAAAAAAACTTCCATCCCACCGCCTCCTCCTCCTAAGAATACCAAGAAAGAATCCCATGATATTGATAAAGGGAAGCACCCTATGAATGAAAGAAAAGCTAATGAAGGAATAAAAATTAATGAGGGAGGTGCTTCAAAGAAAGATACATCTCAAGATGATTCTATTTCAATCTTTGATAAATTAATGAAGGAGAATGAAGAACTGGATAGGAAGAAAAAAGAAATGGAGTTAATGGTAGTAAACAAGCAAATGAGAAAGAAGCTTAGTTTTCTAGAATCTACATTGAAAGATCATGTCCCTGAAGCCCAAAGCCCTCAAGGTTGTTCATCCTCCTCAAACCCTCATACTAGTGCCAAAATTTCACCTACGGGCAACCCCTCTAACTCTTCCTCACAGCCTGAAAATAACAGTAGAACCTTCCACTTTAATGTCCAGCATGATTCTTGATATAATGGGTCCGAACATAATGGTGAAAGAAGGAGAGATAATGACAACCAAGATGAGGAAGAGAGCCCTATGGGTAGGAGATTGTTGCATACCGATAGGTATAGGCAACTATGTTTTGAAAATATTCTTGGATACCCAAATCCAGTGCTAGAAAATGCCCAAAAACATGTACCTAAATTTACTGGCAATAATACCCTTAGTGGTGAAGACCACTTGAAGGAATTTCAAATTTTTATAGAAGACTTTGAATTATGGGATGAGGATGTAGCTATGAAGTATTTCACGCAGTCCCTTACAAAAGATGCAAGAGACTACTATAGGAGTTTTCCCGATGCGAGTATTGACTCCAAGGATTCATTCTTTTGAGTCTTCAAAGAGAAATATGGTGACCAGACTGATCCATGGTTCAGATTAAATGACTTCAACAACATTACAAAGGGGCACAATGAAATAGCCACTGAATTTAATGTGAGATTTCAGAAGGAAATGTAAAAGGTCCCATGTCTGAGGCCTAATCAAAGAGCATGTCTGGTTGTCTATTGTAATGCATATGATTCTAAAATGTGTTACCTGCTCATAGACAAAAAACCACAATCCTTAAGGGAAGCCTACAAGATGGTGGTAAACATTGAAAATAATAGAAGGGCATCTGGAAAGGTTAGTAGAAGAGATTACCCTAAGCCTCCTAAGAATTCAAAAGCATAGAACGAGAAGGTATCTAAAGTTACAGCCCCAGAGGAGAAGTTGGACCAAGTCTTAAATCTGTTGTAGAAGCAAGCTAGAAATGATAAGCCCCAATTTCAAAGAAATGAGAGGCCTCTGAGACTCCAAGATTATCCATACAACACCAGTTGGCATAATGGGAAGCTTGTTCAAAGCAATCAAATGAATTTTCAAGCAACACTTGATCCATTGCATAAAAATACTACAAATGTTGTGGAAGAATTACCTTGTCAAGTTTGTGAAATGCCCCACTCCTCACTTCAATGTGCAGTTGCCAGATCCCTGGAAGAAACTAAAAGTGATCAAAAGGAGACTGAATCTCCCCATAATCCTGATGAAACTACAAATGTATTTATGAATGGATCAGATATGGAGCATGATGAATATTCTTCTAGTGATGATGTTGACACAAATGATATCGATATGCAAAGACAAGGAGCAGTTCTTCACCATCAGCAAGTGTTTTTTGATGAAGAAAGAGAGGATGAATTCATTACTTATAACCTTGAGGCATGTAATGTTTCTTTGAGGAGACCTTAAAATGAAGAAATAGAGAGATGTACAATTGCACTGGTTGCTAGAACTCAAGCAAGAAGTGATCTCCACCTCAGGAATAGGACAGTGAGTAGCACTCCAGATCATCCAGGAGGCATATTCATTAAGGATAACAATGCAGACAGTAAGGTTGTTAAGACAGATAACAAGAAAGGAGAGACCAATCCAAAGGAAACTAAAGAAATGAGAATTTGGGCCAAGAAAGGTGGTAAGGAAAAAAAATTTGTTGAGGTTGTACAGCCAGAGCTGAAAGTTAAAGAATTGAAGCCTATCGAGCAGAAAGTTGATAACCAAGTTGATATAGTCCTTCCACAAGTACCAAGTTACTTGTTGATATGTTTCAGGTCTTGTCTCAAATCCAGGTTATAGTTCCACTCCTTCAGATGATGAGGATTTATGACCACAAGCACAAAACAATGGTTTTCATTAATAGTATTGTCGAGGGAAATAAACATAAAGCAGAGGCAGATGTACCTGAAATAAGCAAAATTCAGGCAAAGGATGTTAAAGTAGGGGTGAATGTCAATGAGAACCCTGAGATTTACTTAGGAACCACCATTACTGCGAACCCAAGTTTAGTTAATCCTTTATTTTTTAGTTTGATCATTGATGGTGAAGTGCTTAGGAATTGTATGATAGATTTGGGTGCTTCAAACAATGTCATTCTTGTCAAAATAATGGAGGAAATGGGCTTGAAAGTTGATAGCACATATGGAAAGTGTTATGCCATGGATTCCAAAGAGGTCACGATAATTGGTGTAATCTATGAGGTCCCATATAGATTGGTTGTGTTCCCAGAAAAGGAGTTGGTCATGAGTGTCACATTGGTGTATATTCCACCAACATATGGAATGCCAATTTCAAGACAATGGTGTGATTCCATGGGAGGTAGCATATAATGTGACCTATCATTTGCCACATTCTCAATCAATCAAAAGATGTCAAATAATCCCAGGAGTCAAGATTTTGACATATGATTAAGCATGTTGAAGAGCCAGAAGAACCCCCACTAATCAACTCTGTGGACACTAGCATAGATACCTTTCGAGTGGAAGAAATGGAGCAAGAAGGAGAAGATAAGCCTACACCAATTGTTAAAGAGGTTTTGCTGAAATTACCAGAAGATCTTCTATGGACTATGTACTTTGATGGAGTTTGCTCAAAAGAGGGCTCAGGTGTTGGGGTCATTCTTGTATCTCCCCAAGGTAAGACTTTCAAATATTCATTTTTACTATAGTTTTCATGTACAAACAATGTAGTTGAGTATGAGGCATTACTACCTGGTTTAAAACTTTCCTCCAAACATGGGATAAAATTGTTAAAAGTATTTGGTGATTCAGAGTTGGTAGTCTCCCAAGTCAGGTCCAAATTTGTTACTAAAGACAAGAGGTTGAGGCAATATAGAAATGAAGTTTGGGATACTATCGAGACATTTGATGCCTTTGGAATAGAGTGGATAGAAAGAGGACAAAATGTCAGAGCAGATTTATTGGCTAACATTGCAGTTAAGCTAGATGATGTGACTTTTGATGGTACCTCAAGGATTGAGGATTATAATGACATTTTGAGGTTCTTACATTGTGTTGACCAATATGAAAATCAAGAGATTGACTTCAGTTCATATGAGGTGGAAGTTGACAGCAAGGAGACATTGTTTGGAAATGAGGTAATTCAGTTGAAAAAAAAAAAATTCCCAAGGGATTAGTTGCACTTGAAAGAGTTTTTGATGGCCCTGATAAGTCAAGTGCTAGACAAACATCTTCACATAAAGAGGACCTTGAAGACATAAATTTGGGAACAGAAAATGCTCCTAAGAAAGTATACATTGGTAAAAAAATGAAGCCACATGTAAGGACTATGTTGATTGCCTTGAAATACAGACATGTGTTCGCATGGTCTTATGATGATTTGAAGGAATATAGGGAGGATCTTTTCCAACATGAGATCCCTTTAAAGCCTAACACAAAACCATTTAGGCAAAAACAAAGACCCATTAACCCTAATTTGAGACCTAAAATGCAAGAGGAACTAGCAAAATTGAGTGATGCAGGAATCATTAAACCTATAAGGAATTCCTTGTGGGTATCTAATTTGGTTCCTATAAAAAAAAAGAATGGTGATCTGGGGTTATGTGTGGATTTTAGGAATCTCAATGTTGCATCCTTGAAGGACAACTATCCCTTGCCTAACGTGGAAGCAATGTTACAAAAGGTAACAAGTTGTGAGTTGCTTTCCATGATGGATGGATTTTTAGGATATAACCAAGTCATAGTAAGAGAGTCAAAACAATACAAGACAGCATTCACTATGCCATGGGGGACTTATGTTTATGTCAGGATTCCTTTTGGTTTGATAAGTGTCGGTGCTACTTTTCAAAGGGCCATGGATGTGGCTTTTACTAACTTTCTAGATCTATTTCTTGCTATTTATCAAGATGATCTTACTACCCACAACAAGAAAGATGAAGATCATTGCTCCCACCTTGAGAAGATTTTTATCAGGGCTCTAGAATATGGTATCTCCTTGAACCCGAAGAAATGTGCTTTTGGGAGTAAAGATGGTAAGTTGTTGGGGAATATTGTATCGAAGGAGGGTATTAGAATTGATCTTGAAAGAATAGTAGCCATTGATAAAATTACCCCACCAAGAAATGTCAAAGGAATTCAATCTTTATTTGGGAAAATAATTTTTTTGAGAAGATTTGTGACCAACTTTGTAGAGATAAGCAGGCCTATTTCAAAAATGCTCAAGAAAGGAGAAAAATTAACATGGTCAAAAGAACCTCTCAAATCTTTTCAAGCTATTAAAGATGCTATCAAAGTTGCACCTGTGTTGAAGACCCCAAATTATTCAAAACTGTTCTAATTGTTCACATTGCTTCTTTTCATACTATAGCAGGTGTACTGCTATAGAAGAATGATGAAGGTTTTGAACAACCAATTTCCTTTTTTAGAAAATCGCTATAGTCAACTGAGCTTAAGTATGACACTATTGAAAAGTATGCTTACGCCTTAGTTAAGGCTGTAAAAAAAATTAGAACTTATTTGACTAGTGCATCAGTAGTTGCCTATGTTCTGAGTGCAACGGTCAAAGATGTTTTTACTCAACAAGAGACTACAGGTTAGAGATGTAGGTGGATTAACAAAATCCAAGAGTTCAACATAGATATTCAAATCACTAAATTGGTAAGGGGTCAGGTTTTGGCCAAACTCATGGCTGAAACCAATTTAGAGGCTAACCAAATCAATGAGGTTGAACAATAAAACATTGCTCCCATCTGTGATATGCAAACATGTGGTTGGTACCAAAGAATATTTGAGTATTTTCATATTATAAATGTCCTGATGGGATTCCAAACAATGAGAGGGGGACTCTAAAGCTACAGGCAATCAAATATGTTATTATTGATGGTGAACTCTGGTGGAGAAGCCCAGAGGGTGTGCTTCTCAAATGTGTGGATGGTGACCAAGTGGAGGACTTTCTCATTGAAATGCACAAGGGAGTGTGTGGAGGTCACTATATGGCTAAGACTATAGCAAACAAGATATTAAGGGTTGGCTTCTTGTGGCCCACAGTCTTCAAAGATGCACACAAGTATGTGAAGAAATGTGATGCTTGTCACAGGTTTACTAGCAAGCTGAAATTTTTAGGGAACTTACCACTTAGACCAGTCTCAGCACTAGCCCCCTTCCGACAATGGGGCATTGACTTTATTGGATAAATGGCGGTGAAGTCTAGTGCAGGATGTGCTTGGATTCTAGTGGCAACTAACTACTTCACAAAGTGGTTTAAGGCTATTCCCACGTATGCACCAAATTTGCACCCTACTGAGATTTTCAAGCTCAACAATCTGGCATAACATGGGACTCAAATTCTACATGTGGGATATGCAATACTGAAAATGAGACCTCCGGATTCTAGGCCGGTTCCTGTTGAATAAATATCTATTTTTGCTCTTCAAACCTAAAGACTTTAGAGGAAAAGGGGGAGAAAAGAGATAAAAGGAACTTGAAGATTGAAACTAATTAATGGGTGATACACCAAAATCACTTTCCTTAGCACAGAATGAACCCACAGCCATTAATAATGATGCAATAACTGGTAAAACCCTCAACACATAAATATTTCAAAGGAAGATTTGAGATCAGAATAATATTTAAAGGATGTTAATCATAGTAAATACATCTAAAAATTAATACAACCCTTGACCTATGAAGAGAATTCCTAGTCACAAAGATGCCAAAATGAGACAAACTTAAAAGGTTTCAGATAAGAAACATAGAAAAGAAAGATCAATCACCAATCTGCATACAAATATGACACCAGAAATAGATCAAAGATGTTGTATAAAGGCTCTCAAAGGCCCTGGAAATACATGCTCCAAAGTCTGATACAAAGCTTGGAACAAAATAGCACCATGTCCTCCAGAAAGTACAAAGTCTCTTCCACTCCAGAATTTTGCATCCTTAAAATAGAAATGAGGAAGAGAATAAATAAGCTCAAACTCTCCACCCTAACCCTAGAAAAAGGGCCCCACCTTGGATAAGGGGTCGGATTTGGTAAAAAAGCCCTAAAAGAAGGCTCTCAAACTTATCAACAACTTACCCAAAATAGGAAAAAGTCTCCCAGACCCGGATAGGAACAAAAATCCTCATAAAGAGGACTCAAAAGACTCCCAAAAAGGTGTCACATCAGTCAAAAACTCCTCCCCTGAATCCAGCAACCCAAAACCTCCACTTGACATAAACAGATTGTCATATCTCCAAGATTTAATGCTCCACTTAAAGGCTCCTCTAGGTCTTTAAAAGAATACATCAAATATCTTCAACTTGCATTAATAACATTTATTTTTTAAAAGTGATTTATAATTTATCACTTTTTAAAAAATAAAGTTTTACAAATTTTTAAAAAATGCAAGTTGGAATACCTAGCAAGGTTAATTTAAATTCTGCATTAAATAATATCATTTATTTAAAATGATTAACAAATCATTTTAATAAAGATTTAAAATTTGTTTAAAAATGCAAAAATTAAAATAAGTCTCCAAAGCCTAACTTTGCATTTTAATGATATCATTTATTAAAAATGATTAATAATCACTTTTAACAAAGATTTACATTTGATTTTAAATGCAAAAATTTAAAAAACAAACTCTAAGCATTATATGTTAATTTGTGAAAGCCTTAGAGCTTAAAATGCTTTGAGAAAGGAATGAAGAAAGCTAAAAGAAAAGGCAAAGAGGTCGAAATTATTAGGGTTCGAACCCTAAAAAGAAACAAAGACTTCATTTCATTTTGCATTTTCTCTTCAAAAACTCCATTTTGGGCGCCGCCATGCTGAAACCCTAGCCGCATATTTGCTTTCTTCTCTGTATTTTCACCATTAAAGAGCTCGAATCTGGTCTTTTGGGCGAACTAAGAGTATGACGTTTTTTTGAAAAAATGTAGAGAGCATATGAGGCGCAATTTTCTGTTTGGAATCGATGTTCTTTCATTTATCTGAGCTTTTGCTGGTAATCTGGGCACGAATCTGCTTCTTTTCTGGCCACCATTAACATCCTTGAGTTTCAGACTTGATCAAGAGCTCTTCAAATTCGAAAATATGGAAGATTTTATGAGGTATTTGTAGATAAATCTGATTTTTTTAAGTTTCATGCAAATTTCTGAAAGATCTCTTTATTTCTATGCTGCCATGAACACTCTTGAAGTGATTTTAAAACAAAGAACAAATGTGCTTAAAAAGAACTCGAATCTAGTCTTTGTTCTCCTTTGGATCTGCAATATTTCTACTCTTGTAAGCTGCACCATGGACATAAATTTCTGCTTTCTGCAAAAACATAGCATTTTAACTCATAAAGATGAAATGCTTCAATTTTCGCAATTAAAAACCGGATCCGCGTTTTTCAAATCGGGCATTTTCTCTCTTTGAGATCTACAAAACTTCACCTTCAAGGATTTTCATGAGGGATTAAAATTCTGATTTCTACAAAACATTTCATTTGGGCTTCTAGCCAGGATAAAATACTTCATTTTTGTGAACACTCGATACGTTTTTTTTTTTTTTTCTTTTTAAATCACGAGTTGGGCATTTTTTAATCATAGATCTTTGAGATTTCTTTTCTAAAACAAGCTTTTCAAATTTGAAAACCAACGCCGAGGGTTTATTGTTAGTCTCTCCTTGTGTTGGCTGCATTTTGTTTCTAATGGCTTAAATGCAAAACTTTAATGTATTCTTGTGCTAAAGATGAAAACTTTGGTTGATATTCTCTTTAATCTTCGCTGTTGTAGCTCTTTTTATGTTTTCTTGTCTTTGATGGTTAAAAGCTGAACTATTTTATCCATGAAAACAAAAATATGTTTTGTGCCTTTGTGACTTTCATGAATATGCATACCTTGTGAGCTTAAGATGTCATGCTGTCACTCTGTTGTCTTGACGAAAGAAGCTTTCAAATGATTAACATTGTTGTCCACCATATTGTTGTGCGTAAACTAGAAACACTTTTCACTGTTTCTTTGCCTCCTCTTTTGCTTTGATCTGTTACTGTGTCTCCATAGCCATTGGTTGTTTGACATTTTGTTTCCTGACTGATATGCCGAGCTCTACCCTTGTGGGAGCCCATTTTACTCCACATATCTGATCTTGAACCACGATGAACTTGTTCCTACACCTTTGAAACAAACATGTTAGCAAAATATAAAGAAGGTAGCTTCTATTGAATTATTCCTTCTTCTCGATTTTTGCAATTATCTAATGAATGCGTCGATTGCATGCTATATTTATGTTGGTAGTGTAGATATATGATAGGATTGATTCGTTATTGCTTAGAGATTTTATCTCTAACGTCATCTCTTTTCTTCCTTGCAGACGCTTTTGGAGCTAGAATGGAAGCTACAACTGAAATTGGAGCGAGAGCTGACATCTCAATTGGAAACTTCAACTGTCAATGATTTGTCATTCCAGGCAATGACGAATCACCTCCTACCCTGTGTTTCCATTATTTTCAGTTGTATAGCATACAGTTGTTTATGCATTCCTTTTTTATCGTAAGAATCAGAAAAGTTACTTCCACGGCTTGTGTGGAATTCAACAATTTTACAAAATGAATAAAAGCATTATGATGCAAATCTTTTCAATTTTCTGTTTCAGATGTTTGCACAATAAACTATGATTCACATGCAAAATGGTCTCAATGATGATTACTGAACATTCAATCAACAAAACATGAAAATTTTTGTACCTTGAAATGATGAACTTCATCCAGTTTTACTTGCTTTTTCAGTTTCCTCAACAATGTTGAAACTAAACCAATAAACATGACACGGTAGTAAATTAAAAGCGTGGGTAACATCCACCTAGAAGGAAACTAGCAAGGTTGTCATTGATTTCCTGATGAATAACATCTTGAGTAGGTTCAGTGTTCCTGAGAGAATTGTCTTTGATAATGCCATGTGCTTTTGGTCTAAAGAATTCATAGATTTTTGCAATCAACATGGCATAAATATATCCTATTCTTCCCCATACCATCCCCAGGGGAATGGATAGGCCGAGTCTAGCAACAAAAGCTTTATGAAGATTATCAAAAGAGTCCTTGAGAAGAATAAGAAAGCTTGGGACTCGAAGTTGCAACTAGCTTTGTGGGTAGATAGGACCACAATCAAGAAAGCTATTGGGCACTCCCCTTTCAACTTGGTGTATGGGGGCTAGGATCTCGCATAATAATTTGATGAAAATGTATAAGTTTGTACAGGAATATGATATTGACATTTGTGATGAGATGCAAAACATGATGAATGAATTGGCTGAGCTTGATGAGCTGACGAGAGAAGAACACAATAAAAATGAGAAAAATGCAGCTTCAATTTAAATATTTGTATGACAAAAGAACTACCCAGAGAAAATTTGAGGTAGGATGTATGGTGTTGATGTGGAATGCTAGACTAGAGGATAAAGGAAAGCATGGGAAATTTGATCCCTTATTTCTTGGACCTTATTTGATCATAGAAACTCATGGAGAAGATTCTTACTTCCTACAATCACTCTCAAGTGAATTTCTGGAACTGTCAGTACATGGATAGTTCTTCAAACCCTACTTCTCTTGAAATAGGTTATATCTCCATGTAGATTATATAGTCCTGTAAATTCTGTATATAGGGTTTGGTGTGTTTTCTTTCTATTGCATTTGCTTGCCTTGTATGGGCAAGCTCTTGGTTTCTTTTTGAGTTCCTTTGTGTTTGGTCTGCTTCACCAAGAGATCAGTTTATCACCATACCCACTAGGGGTATGCATCCCTGAGCATGAGCCACTAATGGAGCCCTCAAAATTCTTGACATTTTGAGACTTTTGTGTTGGTTATTCACATCTCACATGTTCCCCATCAATAGGGTTCAAGGGTTTTGCTTAGCTAGTCTTCAATTAATCCATGTTTAATCCTTGAACAATCTAATTTTACGTTGACTAGTTTTCCCAATTGTCATTCTTGTTAGTTGTCTTTTGAGCCATTGACATACATTCCTTACTGGTCCCATTGCCTGGGTTTGACAATCATTTTAATCTATCCCAATGTCGGGTATTTAATTTTTTATTTATGAGTGAAGTAATTCTAAATTGTCGATTCCTAAGGGTAATTTCTCGTCGGCCTAGTTAGGCCCTCTTTTATGAGTATCTCGGTTTCATGTGCAAGTTGAGAAATCACTAGATCATGGTATTTCATCTGGACTGTTCCGCATTGGAGTTTAATTACTGTGAGGTTAGCAAAATGTGGCCACATCTATGTGGCCCCAGGCATTCTGTCCCATCTCATCGCCCAAAGCTTTGAGATTGATAGTGCTAATCAAGCAAGGAAAGATGATCACCATCGTTCCCCGCTAGCTCACAGAGGTAAGATGCAAGTCCTTTAAAAATGGCGAGATTAGTGAGAATCTACTACGTGCAACCTACGACTACTAGCGGGTGGGGCCCATATGTACACAAAGAACGTCTAGATAGCGGATTTCTATTGGCTATTCATCTGAGTTGGAGTAGCATTGTGAATTCAAATGATATTGACTCAATCTAAGTCACTTGAGATGCCCAACTCAGCTACAGATCAACAACACACATTCAAAACTGCAAAGTACGCCTGTTGCAATTGTTTTGCTTCACGTGAGTGGGAATTAATGGTAGAGGTGACCTGTAAACCTGTTCAGTTCCCTTCAAAAATTATGTATGCAGTCGATTCTTACTTATTTGAGATTTGATGATGTGCCCAAGAAAATACAAAGAGTTGAGAAGCGAATTGTAGAAGTCGTCCCGGCTGGTGTTAGGGTTTGTCACGGTTGAAAATAGTAAGTACAAAAAACACAATTTTATGCTTTCTAAATTAGGGCTTGCTTTAATGTGCTTTAAAACAAGTGTGTTTCATCATTTTACTTTCATTGCTTTAAATTAGGGTTAATATTTTCTTTTAAAATCCATAGCCCTATTAATTATCCAAAATTAGTACTCGTCCTAGGTTATAAACTATAATTAGGAAGTTCAGTAATTAAAATTCCTCCTTTAGAACTTTTTTATACTCAAGCCCATGGCTCCCAAAGTTCAAGGTGCTTCTTCTTCCACCTAGTCTAGAACCCTTTCTCAAGATGTGATTGACTTTCTACCCCAATCTATAAACAAGAAACTATAGGAAGGGTCTTGTTTCATGGTACTACTATTCAGGAAGAGTTGATAGATAAAGCTTGCTTGATCAAGGATGTCGAGGT
The DNA here is from genome assembly GCA_007258455.2 of Sequoia sempervirens. Classification (NCBI taxonomy): domain Eukaryota; kingdom Viridiplantae; phylum Streptophyta; class Pinopsida; order Cupressales; family Cupressaceae; genus Sequoia; species Sequoia sempervirens. The sequence goes on from VDFB02369406.1 coordinate 133,757, forward strand.
ACCTTACACTAGATGGCAGATGTTTCAACATTGGTTCAGGAATAGGAACCTGGGGTCTCCTTTCAGTAATCCATGGAGGCTAGATATGGGGAAGTTTATTGTTCCCAATGTGTACATGGACGTATATCTCTTGAAAGATATCACCTCAAAATATGACCTAGTTTCTAGGGTAGTCAGAACATTTGATGGGGTGGTTATGGTAAGAATAACCAAGGAAGAAATTGAAGAAATCTTTGACTTGCATGAACGGAGTCTAGACATGTTCCCTCTAGATATGGATACTATTAGAAAAGAGCACAACAATACTAAGGTGTTCATCAGAACATTAATGTTGCCTCTGCATACTGTAGTGACTGGTGATGGGAAACACGAGGAAAATTAAGATTGATGACAGAGAGCTCAAACCTTTCCCAATGAACTATTTTTCCAACTATTTTAAAAATATTGTATACTCTCTATACCAAATCATTGGTGTTGATCCACCTGACACATTGCAAAAGGACTACAATTATTTGGCCACACCTCTGTAGCATCCACCATATAGCATTGTTTGACTATGGAACTTATCTGGCTAAAAATATCCATAAAGGCTTAGTTGAATTGAAGTAAGGTAAACAATGGGTAAATTTTTGGTGGTACTCATTGTTAATGCATATGTTCTTGTATAAAGGACAAAGAGCTTTTGGGAAGGAGATCACCTTGGAAAGGAAGAAGGAAGATGTTGACTTTCCCGTCCAATTTTGGACCTGAATCTTGGATAAAGATGATAAAAGGTATAACTTTGTAATGTTTAGAAATGCTTTTGTATCTAGAATAAGGAGGGCCTTAATACATCAACCACCTAGAATTCCCAGAGAAATTCATGAATTCTTGAGACTTAAGGAGATGAGGCCATATTTGAATTTGATTCATAATTGGGGAGATTTGATTTTGTATCTTGATAAGACAATTTTTGGAATATATGGTAGTAGTCTGGGCCCATATTTCTTGTCTGGAGATGTTCCTTTGAGAATAGGATTCCTTGAGATCATGAGGTAGTTAGGAGCTTCACAAGAAGCACATTTACCTGAATTAGCAAGGAAGGGGCCATTCTTTTCCAGAATGGATAGCATTTTCAAATTTCATTATGACAAAAGGGACATGGAATGAATTAGAGCATTTGTTGGCTCCTTATAAATTGATGACTATGAGCCCGAGGAATCATGATCCTGAAGGCTTCATTAGTAAACTCAAAGCAGAAAAGAAAATGGGTAACTTTGTACATGTTTTTCATTACCCTGAGGATGTTATTAGGAATGTTTTTAGCTTTGAGGAACAGGATGAAAGAAAATCCAAATACCTAGCTTATACAAAGATGGTAGAAGCTAAGCAGAAGAATAATCCCCAATATGATCCTCTACCAAATATACCTGGTTTTTTTTACAAAGTTATGCATGTTATGGACAATTTTGAGAATGTTGTTGGTGTTTTGAGGGAACAGCAGGAAATTCCATATAAAGGAAAGCAAATGGTGGTTGAAGAAAGTGTTGAAATGACATTAGAAGAAAGACCTACATATCAACCACCCAAGCAATTGAGAATTTATTCTTGGAGGAAGAAAGTAACAGGTGAGCAAAGAAACTTAATAGCCCCTTTCACCTCTAAAGGGCCAAAAGTAGACTCTCCCAAGAGTGCAGTGCCACCTCCTCCTACATAGGCCTCTTTGCCTATAATTGATCTTGATTCACCCCCTGGAATTTTTTCCTCTCTTGAGCAACCACTTGAAAAGAAGCAAAGGACTGAGGCCAAAGGAGTGGTTGATTACTCTTATACCAATGAGGATGACATTTGCATCACTCTTGAGGAAATGCAGATAGGAATTCATACTCATGAAAGAGAAATTGCTTCAAGCTCAAGACAAAGCATCCTCAGATTAGGAAAGCTTGACATTAGTGGATTGAACACTGCATATGATTTAAGGATAGAAGCGAGGAAGGAGTTTATGGAAGATGAATCCTTCATTGAAACCTCTGCATTCTAGGATTTCTTGTTCAAATCCAAAGTTGTAGACTATACAGAGAGGGTAGCCACTAAAAGGAGCTTGCATCCTGAACTGCCTGAAAATGTCATTCATGAAAATGTAAGAAGCATTATGAGAAATGAATTGAAAAATATTAATGCCTAGGAGGGCAGAGAGCTTATAAAGAAGAGTGGTGTGCTTTTTTTGCCACAATGGAATATTTTTGATGTTATTGTTTTAGATGCCATAAGGAGGATTGAAAGGCCTCTCGTATAGATAGAAGAAGAACTGGAAATGGCACTTCGAGGTTCAGCTTTCAGTGAGGACTGGAATGCATTGGAAAAATGGTCATTATCTTCAGGATCTAGGAAACCATCTTTGGCTGAGCCATCAAACCTTAGTGGACAACTGCTTGTAAAAATAGTTGCTAATACTCCAACCTTGGAAGCTGTAGCCATGGTTGTCAATGTTGCTAGGTTTACTTGAGCAACTATGGAAAGTCTCACCCTCAAGAGAGATAACCTCATAACTAAATACAAAGAACTCCTCAATGATTATGATAACAACCAATAGAAGGTGGTCGTGTTAGAATCTGAATTGGCACTTTATAAACAAAGAGGAGAAGTAAATAGAGAACAGGGTCATCCCAATGCAAGCCACCGACCTTCAACTTCTCAATTGGCATCTTCCCATCATTCACCTCATGATCAGGCCTTAGCAATAGTACCATACAATGGGGGACATGGGTCATTTGTAGTGGAAGAGTTAGATAGAGTAGGCTCTAGCTAATCTGATAGAGAGAAATTGCTTCTGCAAATTGAAACATATAAGAAGTTGCTAGAGAGAGCTCAGGACACAATGTATGAGAACATATCAAAAGTTCTATGCACTTCCCTAAAGCATCTAAATGAGAAAATTCAAGATAGACTCAATAGTGTGAATGACAACTATGCTTTGATGGTGCATGCAATGAGATTGTCCCAAAGAGATAAGATGTTGGCCATACCAACCTTGAATAAATGGGTCCCAAGAGCTGAGAGATTGAAGTTAATATTTGTGGGAGATGGCCAGCATGAAGATAAGTACCCTCAGGTGCTTCCAGTTTATGAGTTTGCATGTGAGTTGAGTGAGAAAAAGTTTCAAGGATACATAGCCCCACTTGAGCAGAAAATAAGACAGCTGATAGCTCAATATGATATGGCTGACTTGTCACCACTACCAAAATTTGAGGTTGCTAATTATGAATTGAAACCATTGCAAGTGTGGAAGAGGGAACTGAATGAGGTTATTGATTCCCAGGTGGATAAAATTTGCAAGGGAGTTGATATTGATTCCTTTAATAACACCTTGGTGAGGTTGAAATTTCTTATTAGTTTTTTGGAGGATTTCGACAAAGAATCTAATGTAGTAGTAACTAAGTACTCCCCTTATAGGAAAGCCCTAGATAAAATCATTTATTTTTATTAGTCATCTGAGGAAGAATATGAAGAATGGGGAAGGGTGTATGTTGGCAAGTTTGGTTTGTGAATAGTGGGTCAAGTATTGTACAGGTCTAGCCTTATAAGTTACAATGTATAAAACATATGTTTCACAGGAAAATATCAATTGTTGGTGACATGGAGTGCTGACTGAGATTCTATCTCACCTTTTGATCCATGTCATTTTTTCATCTTGTTCAATGAAATCAATGTGTTGTTATGATGAGTTTTATCCTTTTTGATGTGATTTTTGGAAGGCAAAGATTTTTCTTGCAACAAATGTAAATGAACTTTGTCTCGTATGAATTCCCTCCACTTTGATAAATGTAAATGTAACTGAATTAGGCAATCTGTCTTCTAGCGGTCCAATCAGAATGTGACATGTGTACACTTGGCCTGAAGCTTTTTTTTTCTCCCTTATTCTATAAAAGGGAATTCAGGGCCATTTTTGCGAGTCTTTTGTTGAATACTTGAGCTAAATTGTGAGAATTAGGAACATAGAGCAAACATGTTTAGTCTTTATCAAATGCTTTGAATCTAAGTAGCATATTTTGTTAAATGTATGGTTTTTGGATATATCCAAATGATAATGGAGATTTTCCAAGTCTATAGTCTCTCCATTTTGATTATGTATACGAATTATTAATGAAAATATTGATCAAAGATCATTTCATTAATTGTCATCATTTCACACTTTGATAGGTGTTTTGGTTTTAGCTATTGTTCATAGAAGTTAAATCGCTTGAATCAAATCATGAATTCTTATGCAGGGTCAAGGGATGTGATAAGTAGCCTTTAGAATTTGGTTACTAATTTATGAATTGCTAATTGGTATTGCATAGATCTCGAATGTCTAGGATTAAATGTCCCTGATATTTCAATTTGCTCAGACTCCTAGCCTATAGATAATGGCACTAGTCATAAACACGTTAAGTCTTTTCATGATCCCAGTTATCCAACCTGAGAACAATCTTTTAAAATAATCATTGATCTATCTTCGGTTTATGGTGTTTGTGTTGTCTTTGTATTCTCGGCTTAAGGTGTGTAGTTTTTTCAAGGAATTGCCACCTTGAGGGATTTCAGCTTATTAGCCATGGGTGAGAGTACAACTGCTTAAATATACAATGTACATGTGAATTGTCTAAAATAATAGTATAATATACATTATGGGATTACCCTCCCGGGTTTTGTAGAGCCCGAAGTGTAGGAGATAAAGCTATTGGTGTCATATCTCGCCAGTTGGCCACTTGTCTAGGAGATATTCGAGAATTGAGCCTGGCAAGCTCATAGGTACCTGTTGAGACCTGATTGGTTCATTGTAAAAACAACCAACATGCTGAACCTACAATTGATGAAATATTTGAGAAATGCTTCAAAATTGGTCCATCATGGGACACATCAAAACCTGATGTACCCCCTCCTAGGAGTAGGGAAGACACCATAAAAGTCGGTTGGAACTATGTCAACAATTCAACATTCACCTTCAGCCCTTTGAATTTTGATACTTTCGATGATGACATTCCCCTAGTATATCCCCAGCTTATCGATTGGGATTAACAAGACCTCCCCATCTTAGATACCTTTAAGAATGACGAAGCAATTGTTGAGCTCAAGGGAATACCTAGTGGTGACCATAAGGCTAGATTTACCATAGACTTGGATAATATGGCTTATTTTGGGTATTTTGTTCATCCCTGTAGTCACAAAATTATAATAATAAAAAAAACAATAAAAAAAATAAAAATGATGAGTCCCTAGGTGAAAATAAAAAGGCGCCTTTGGATGATGAAAAAGTAAAAAATAAGGACGCATCCAAGGGTGAAAACCTCTTTGAGGTAGCCAAGGATGAAGGGTTGAACGTTCTCCCTATTGCTCAAGAAAAGTCACCAATGTTGGTTGAGGAATTTGTGGAGATCAACATAGGAACTGAAGATAATCCTCAGCTAATCTATTTTGCAACATCTTTGACAGAAATAGAGCAAACTAAATTTTGTAACTTCTTCATAGAAAGACAGGTCAACTTTGCATGGTCATATGTCGACATGCCTAAACTAGGCACTAACCTGGTATTACATCATTTTCCATTACAACCAGGTGCTAAACCCGTGAAGTAGAAATTAAGAAAAAATGTACAGGAAAATTGCTTTATTAGTCAAAGTTGAACTAAAGAAATTGTTGGATGTAAGCTTTATCAAATCAATTAACTATACAGAATGAGTTTCCAATCTCAGACCAGTGAAAAATCCAATAGGGGGCATATGTATCTATACATACTTCTAAGATATAAAGAAAGTATGTCCTAAAGATGACTTTCCTCTGCCAAATATTGACATGATTGTGGACCTAACAGTAGGATATGAAATGTTATCCTTCATGGATGGTTTCTCGGGATATAATCAAATCAGAATCACACCTGAAGACCAACATAAGATAGATTTCACTTTCCCATGGGGAACTTATTGTTGGAACGTCATGCCCTTTGGACTTAAAAATTTCAAAGCAACATATCAATGCACCATGACAACCATTTTCCATGATCTCATACACACTCTCATGGAAGACTATGTGGATGATCTGATAGCTAAATCATTGACAAGGGTTGATCACTTACAGGTCCTAGATAAGATTTTTCAAAGACTAGAAGAATACAAAGTGAGGCTAAATCCAAAAAAATGTGTATTTGGTGTGCAATCAGGAAAACTTATAGTATACATTATTTCTAGACAAGGCATTGAAGTGGAGCCAAAAAAAGTGAAAGCTATAATAGACATGCCTCCACAAGCCAATATAAGTCAACTATGGACACTATAAGGGAGACTGCAGTCTATTAGATAATTCATATTGCAATTAGCAAGTAAAATACATCCCCTCCAACAACTACTCAGAAAAGGGTTACCATTTGTATGGATAGGTAAATTCCAAGAAGCTTTTCAACAGATCAAGGATTACCAACTCACACCACTAGTGTTAATGCCACCTATTGATGGATGACCTTTGATACTCTACACTTCAGCAACCACATTAGTGCTAGGAGCCTTACTTGCACAAAGTGATGATGAGGGTCATGAAAGGGTAGTGTATTATATCAACTTCACTTTGGTAGGTTATGAGCTAAATTATAGTACCATAGAATGTGCTTGTCTTGCAGTAGTTTTCACTACTCAAAAACTTAGGTACTACATGTTAAACCACCAAACAATGTTGGTCGCAAAGATAGATCCTTTGAAGTATCTCCTTAGTAAAGCAACATTAATAGGACGATTGGCTAAATGGGTGATGGTATTCAATGAATACGATATCCAGTATGTAGAAAGAAAAGCTATAAAAGGACAAGTTATTACTGACCAGCTGGCAGATGCACCAATTAAGGAAGATCATCCTCTAGTTTCATATTTTCTTGATGAATTCATCTTCACCCTTGACACAAGAATGACATGGAATTTATACTTTGATGGGTCCCACACAAATCATGGTTCAGGAGCTGGCATATTGTTTATCACACCACAGGGTGACACTATTCCTAAGTCATTTAGAATTGCTTTTCCATGCACCAATAATATAGTAGAATATGAGGCTCTTTTAATAGGATTACGAATGGAAATCAAATGGAATATTAAACACCTACAAGCTTATGGATATTCTCAGCTAGTAGCCTAATAAGTTAATGATGACTATGAAACCAAAGATGAAAAGCTCACCCCATACAAGGGGATGGTGATGAGTCCATTTTATGACTCAATTTTGATAGTATTTATTATCTATTTGTTGTAGTTTTCATAGGCTTTGATACTTGGATGTTGACCTTTTTGTGATATTTCCTCAAAACCATAGACATTGGGCATAAGATATTTTTGTAACCTTTAAATGACATTGACATGTTATATGAACTATCTATGTTAATTTTACATGTGGATTAATGAATGTTACTTTAAGATAGTTACAAATATGCAATTGTTGTGCATACTAATATTGTTATGCAAATAATTAAAGCTTACAAAATTAAGGAAGATTTTTCTAGCTGATCATTTGCCATCAAAGACAACAAGGTGATTGTTCAAAGGTCAATGGAGGGAAGACTCTCAGTGAGAGGGAAATTCCTAGTTTCAATCGAAGGATTTTAATCGCGTTTTAAATGATCTTAATTATTTGTTGAGTGAATATAGGAGTTACTGTTGTGCTAGATTTGCGTTAAGGAAAACATGCTTGACCAGATTCCATGCATGCATAACCTCCTCTCCACTTTTCATGCTTTCCCTAATGTGGCATCCTCCTAATCTGTTGGAGTTGACTACCTTGCTAGGTAGTTAGTTAATAGTTTTTCTTCCTATAAAAAAGACTCAAATGCTCCTTCTCAGGAGGTTGATTAATCTGATGATGTACTTGCATTCTTATTTTTCAAGTAATATAGTTATGCTACTCCATTGTACTTTTATTTTCCAATGAATAAAATTAAGTTATAAGTTCATGCATCTAAGTTTACATTTTTCTTAAGAGATACTCATCCAAGGGGGCCCACTTGGTGAGAATTCCATCCTTAATCTTAGTTGTTACTTTTTGCTCAATAATTAGTTAATAATTTGGCACGGTATGTTCCTGTAGCCACTAGAATTCCATTATGTGACTATTCCTACAACCAAAGTAGACAGAGTAGTTTCCTACTTGTTTGCTCTTATTTTCATTTTTTTCATGCATTT
>VDFB02369407.1:0-14793 GCA_007258455.2 Sequoia sempervirens
TATAGATTGTGGGTACATTTTACCTCGCAGAGTACAATGTGGGTCATTAGATATTTGATCTAAAATAAATTTCAAGCCCCATGAGAATTGTAGATCGTGGGTACATTTTACCTTGCAGAATACAATGAGAGTCATTATATTATATTTTAAAACAATGGTGGCAAGTAAATATTATAGTCTACCCCTTAAACCCATTGATAATTTCCACCCTCGGGCCCCTACGTTTCCATGAGAATTATTTTTAGATTGGATGGATTCGTCATTATAATTGATTTATTTTCATATTATTTTCTAAGATTCGCCAAAATTTTTTTACAAAATTTTAGTGATGTAAAAAAATTGCCAATAAAATTAATATTTTTTCCTAAAAAAATGAAAGATTCACGAGGATTTTATATCTTTTTTGAGGGGACTTTCTTAAAGTTATCACTATTTGTTAAGTTTATCATAGAATAGTTGAACTTTGAACTAGAGAGGATTCATATTTTTAATTTCTAGATCATTATTAATTCTATTTGTAGTTGACATAATAAGCTTTCATCTTCCTTACCATGATAATTGGAATAACAAAATGAATGGCATAGAGAAAGGGGTTTAGAGACATCTTGCATCCTAACATCATCTATCAAAGAAATCTTATAGTTGTCATGCATATTGTGTTCCATGATGTATGGAGTACATGCACATCACAAAAAAAACATTAGTCATCATTGCATCTAATGAATTTAAATCAATAAAAATTCTTGCTTTTCGACTAAATTTATTTGTTGACTTATAGAATGTGTTAATGCTTCCTTATTTTCAAAATTTAAATAAATAAAATGACTATCAATATTTGTTTTATTAGATGAATTGTCAATATCCTTTCCTACAATCAGATCCATTTAAGTGGCAATATCTAAATTATTAGAATCAATCATAATTTTGTTCATATTCTAACATTAAATTATTATGAATTTTCTAAAATCCAATATGGAAGTCATTAAAATTAGACTTATCAGATGCATCGCGACTTTCCCTTGTAAGATAAAAATTTGGGATTTTAAGGGTATGCTTTTAACTAGAAAGCATGAAAGACACACAAACTAAAATTGAAACAAAATGAGAAAACCCTACATTAGGCTAACATGGGGCCAATAACCTAGTTTTTCTTAAAAATTAATGAATATATTTTTAGAAAAAAAGGAACAAACACAAATATATATTCCCATAAAATATTATTTCGAAGAAAAACTAAAACAAAGGTTTAAATGAGGAAATGCTAACTAACATAAGAAAGGAGACATTCACTTAGGATTTCCAAAATCATAAATCTAAAAAAACCCAATATTACATCTATTGTGGCATTAAGAATTATTTCATCCACCACATGATAAAATATTTTAGATAATGACCATAAATTTAATATAAGAAAAATATACAACATAAATAAACAATACACAAGCTCATAGTCTAGCAATATTCTTTTTTATTGAAATACAAAATGGAAGAGGTCAAAGAATATTTCTACACCTATATAAATGTGGAAATAAAAAATTATTTAGTCAAGAATCCTCTTAATTTATAAAATTATCTCTATATATAGCCTTTCTTTCATAACTCTTTCATAATAGTTTTTTTTTTTAAAATGTGAATTTCATATAAAATTCATGTGTAATTGCTTCATAATTATTTCTTGAAATTTCAATAAATATAATTAAAATTCACTTTTAAGTCATAAAGGTGACTTAAGTGACATTTTAAACTTGTGTTAAGAAAAATAAAGTTTAACACTTTTATTTATATATTCTAAGGAAAAAACACATTTTAATTGTAGATTAAATTCATCTATATTGCATAGTTATCACTCCCATCCATAGAATACACTATGATAAATTCTTTAATCACATTTTTAAAAATAGATTTTCCTTCTAGCTAAATCTTAATAGAGTTTATCTTGTCCATGCATTCCAAGAGTATATCTAATATCTCTTTAATCCCCATTTTAGTTAAGTCTATTAAGATAGAATTGGCCTTATAATGTGAAATTTCGTGTATGACCCCTTTTCTAATATCTTCACAATCTACTTAGTCTTCAACATCAGTCTAAGACTAGTTACTTCTCTAAAATTTCTATAGAAATCAATTCTTGAATAATCTCATGTGTTAATATTGTAACACGTGATAGGAACCATTTTAGACCTTTTCCATAGTAAGAATGAATATTAATAGCAACAATTCCTATGGAAAAGGGTGTCATGTATTCAACAATGGGCTAAAAGTTTCCTTATCTTTCCTCGCAAGTTCCCAAGTATCTTATTCACTTATAAAATTATTTGGATTAGGTGTACTCCTTGTCCTTTAAAAATTTCATTCCTTGCATCTACTTATCTTGATTTCTTAGCAAATGCACTTTGGAGGGATGAATAAATATAGATATCAATCCTATTGCATGTCATTTGTGGCTTCTCTTTGTTCTTCTAATGGACATCCTCAAGTAATATTTTAACAGATGTTACCATGTAAACCCAATTCCATTGTGTGAAATGTATCATATAATTATAAATATTTTGTTTTCACATTCCAATAATTAACCTAGTATAGAATTGAGGACCCTCATGTATAGAGAATCTTTGGCTTCTTTTGCATCCTTTCCATTTTTTGATAGTTGAATTTCTACTACTTTGATAAATTCTACCTCTATTTCACTTATAGACACAAATTGTTAGAATCCATGTAAATAAATTTTTATGAAGAATCCTATCCTTTTTGTGTATTTTTACAACCATTGCATCCCATGAGATGGGATTTCTTTGAATCATTCTATTAAGAATGTGTAGCTCTTATCATGAAACCTACTACTACAACATATAACCATATTCCTTTCTCAGTTGTTTCTTTATTGGTGTCCATAATCTATCCCAAAGATTCCATTTTTGCATAGGCAAGAGCAAGATGTTGGCAATGGGTACAAATCCTACATTTGGAATATAACTTGAATATGTAGGATAAACTCTTTGTGCCTTACTTTTTTTAGGGAAAACTCATATTCCTTTATTTTTAGTGTTTTCAAATGGAAGTAAACCATGAACCGCCCTCCCCCCAATTTAAATTTCATTAGAATTTTAATGTGATACAACCATTAAAATCATTATTTAATATGGCATCGATAATTTGGGAGGTTTTAGAACCAAAAAAGGTATTGACATTATTTGCCTATCAACCTCTTTTGAGGTTGTTGAAACCAACTTAGGCCTTGAAAAAGGTTTTGAAACCATATTAGCTTAATTCCATTTTAAAAAATCTATTTTTTTATTCTCCTAATCTTTATGGTGCCACTGAAGATCAAAGAAATTTCAATTTTATTGAAATAAATAGGCCAGTTTAAATTTTGAGAGGTGCATGAACTATGGAAACCACCAACATAAGTTTTAAAGTTCTTTGGCATCAATATTTCATGAGGCTTAGAAAATTTGTAAATTCTTGACACTCTTAAGTATTCTGAACACTTCACATTGGCATCATTTAGAAGTTACAAGAACTCACTAATCACAACCTGGGAGGCTTTGAAATCTAAGAAAACACCAGAACTTTATGATATTTCTTGTGCCCTTATAATGTCTAGTATAGTCTAAGGCTCAGACAAAAGAAACATTTTTCACATAAATTTGTAAAGTTTTGGGTTAGAGATCAACTTTAAATTTTGCAATATTTCAAGATTTGGGGAATTTATGTCATTCATAACTTACAACTCAAAAAAAGCCTCCTCATCAGCAACTTGCAACTATTTTTCCAAAAACTATAAAATTTTCACAATCACACTTCCAACATACATTTTAATGACCAAAAATTGCTAACAACTTATATTCCAAAAATTGGAAAATATTTACCATTGACAACATAGTGTATTTCTAAATTTCAAAAAACTTTCATACTTTGCACATTTCAAGAACCAAAAACTTTTTCCCATTTGTAACTTGCACTATATTCTAGAAATTGGAAATGACATGCAACTAGGAAAATAAATTGATGATTTTGAAATGGAAAATGATTTGAGATTTGATAATGATTAGGACAATTTATGATCAAGAAAAAATGATAAATTTTTTTATATTTTTGACTCACACAAGTTGATATTACAAAGGAACTTAACAAATAATTTACCATTTACAAATAATGTGGGATAATGACTTGATGACACGAGTTGATTCCATGAGTATAAAAAGTTCTAAAATTACCAAGGTTAGAAATGAGGCCAACACCTCCCAAGAAACAAATGAGGCCAATAAGTAGATAATTCTAATGTATTATTGTTTAAGGAGAAGAATGAAAACTCCTCCTTTCTTACTAACATTTTTTTTAGGAAAAACTTACATAATTTTCTTATTGATTTATTTGCATCATGAAACTTCATGCCACACTCTATTTGTCAAAAGCTTGGGCTAACACTATTTAAATCTAGTAAGAAGGTGTTGCAATTAGATAATAATAAGGTTAATATGGTTAGACAATTGAACCATAGACCTATGCAATTGGTTGTTGACTAAAGAATTTAATTATATATAGATATCTAGGCGGTAGGTATTCTTGAATCATATTGATTTTTACAAAGTAGGTATTCATCCAAAACTCTCATTAAATATATGGCCACTAAATTTTCACATATGTAGCTTCCATGGCATGGAGTCACATATTGAATAAGAACAAATAGGGAGCCAAGACTAAAACATCTCATTACAAAATATAACAACACTAATGAAGTGGCATATATCAAATATGAGTCAAAGGTTTATTCTCAAGTGAAAGAAGAGGTTGATAAGGTAAATTAGAAGCCAAAGGTGTAATACCCCTCGTGTTGCTGATACTTTTAGATACTCGTTTGTGTTGAGTTCTATACTTGGGTTTGTGATGGTGATTATTTCACCGTTGTGGTTTGTATGTGGATTTATAGTTTAGTTGGTTTGATGCACATGTTACCACTTATGATGTTTGATGATACATTATGTGATCATATTATTTGGATTTGTATGGCTTTCATTAATATTATGCGGTGATGTTATGGTTTAATGTTTGTTTATGTATTCTGATGTGTTTGCTAGTGAGTCTTGGTGAAAGGACGGAGTAGCATCACTCGCTCGCGAGTGCCCTGCTACCCCGCGACTACCTTTCACGGTGTGTTTGTATTGGAGATTTATATGCTACTTGACATTTGTTTTTATGCATGATGTAGGTACAGGACACCGACTCCACCTGCTTGACAGGTTTGAGCGTGTCCCATAAACCCAACGGGTATGATGTTGAAAAACGGAGTTGATAAGGAAGTGTCCACGTCCCAAGTTCGTCACCCCGTTGTGAGTCTTACGGTGTCATTGTCCACAACCCCGTCTTTGTTTCTATATGGATTGGTGTTGGTTATTCATTTTAATTGTGAATGTTTGTTATTTATTTAATATTTATTTTATGTGTGATTTAATTAATGTTATTTAGTTGATATAATTATTTGTAGGTAATTGTAGTTAAGTTAATTGTTAGATTTAAAATATTGTAATTTAAAAGATTGTTAAATTTAAAAGTTGTTTAATTAATTAATAGGGATAATTAATTAATTTAAATAAATAATGTTGTTGATAATTATAGATTATATTTTTCAAAATATTAAAAATTATAAAATTTAATGATATTATCATGTTGAGGATAAATATTGAAATAAGGGAATTTTCAATTAATTTTGAGTATACCGTATTTTTTTTAAACACTCAATGCAAAAGCGAGGATTTTTTTGGAAAAAGAAAGAAGTTTCTTTTATTTCATTGGGGAAAAAGAAGAATTCTTCTTCACAGGAAAATTTTGGTGTTTTGGAAGAAGTAACAAGGGTTTCGAAAAAAATTGTGCTTCTCTGTTCTTTGTCTGTATAATTCGGAATTTAGCTTGAAGAAGAGATTTGAGAAGAATTTGCTGAGAAAGGAAGGAGTTTGTGAAGATTAATTTCGAAAGAGGAAGGAGAGTGGTGGTGCTCGTTGCTTCGGCATCAAATGCAGGACACCAGGGTCCTCTCTTGTTGTTATTTATCTTATTTTGTATGAAAACCCAAACACCACCTCTATATGTTTGTATTTTAGTGTGTGTACAGCGAAAATTGAATTTTGCCATTTGAAAATAGAAGAGGAAGTGAAACCCTTCTTATTTTCTTTTTTTCTTCTCCACAATTGATTTTGTTGTTGAATTTTGATTGAAATACCTATTATTTTTAAGAAAATTAAATTTATGTTGTTGATATAATCTACATACCGAGATTTTTATTTTGTTTGATAAATATACCTGATTTCGTTGTGAACATAACAGCAGATTTTGTTAATATATGCATACATTTATATATTTTGCGGGCGTTATTTGATTTTTGTTAATCCTCTATCAATATTTGTCAAGTGTAAAGAAGAAAACCCTCAGATCCTGAAATTTGCTCATTGAGTGAAAATATTTATGCGCCGATGACGATGGGTTAACCCGGTTTTTCTTTTATGAAAATAAAAGAAAGTGTAATTGAATTTTTTGACAAAATGGGCGGGTTAATTCGACCATCGTCATGTGTTGTTGAGGCAATTCAAAGATTTTCCGATAAAGGAAATACCCCTACGATGGGTCTTTTGATGCGTTAACGCCTTTTGCGATTGGTTCGTGATGTAAATGCCGATGAATTGAAACTCACGAATTGAATTTGTTTTATTTTATTTTAACTATTATATATGGATATGTGTAAAATGGCGTAAATTTTAACGGAATAATTTATAATACGACCAAATGATTTATATGCAATATGGAGTATTAGCGGTATATGATAGGTGGCAGGATATCGATGATGTATATATATATATGTATTATATGCATATTAGGCGGAGAGGCAGGCATATATATATATATATGTTGAAATTATAGAAAAGTTAGATGATGTTAAATTACAATGCTTGATGTTATGGTGTGATCAACTAAATTAAAAATAAGCAATTTTAATAAATTAAGTTGAATTATTTTTGGGTGAATCAATTATTTATATTTCTTGGTAAAATTGTGCAATGAGATATGTAAAATTGTGTTTGTTGAATTGTAGAATACTTGTGTACGTAATTGTTTTAACTCTTGAATTATCGTTGAGCTAATTGTTGTTTCGCTTAATGGGGCTATGGTCATGTGGGAAACCCTTAAGTTAGTTATCCTTCTATAGGAGCTTAAGTTGATGTTTAAAACTTCTAGAGGCATGGGAAAATGGTGTTATATTTTATGGTCCTTTAATTTGATACTTGTCCCTATTTTGACTATAACTGTGATTTTAAGCTACACTTGGGTTGTACCTGTTTTCTGAGTGTTATGCCTATGATTTTTGGCGAGATGAGTTTTTCCTCACAGATGTTTCCATTTTGAGATTCAGATTCTTGTGTTGGTACAACCCCTTGGAGTTTGATTTTATGTTTTGGGTTTCTAGGGAGAGTGGCTCTACGTGGGCGTCGACGCACAAAGGGGTTGTCAGGATAACCCACGTTAGAGTTAGAGTAACAAGTGATAACCTAATTAATTAATTAGGGGGTGTGTACTAAAACATTAATAAGAAAATTTTGGATGCCTCGTCCACCTGTTAGGGCTTTCACAGACTGAGGGTGGGCTGAGAAGGCCGTGGTTGGCAAGATCATTGCCTCGTCTCCATGCGAGGTTAACAATTCCGCACGAGTCACCCTATGGGGTCGGCACCTAGAGAGGCCGTCAGGATAACCATAGTGGGGGTCGGCGCCTAGAGAAAGGCAGTCAAGATAACCCATGTAGGACTGTGCGGTGACACTCTCCTCTAGCATTCCCTTGAGTTGTTATTGTTGCTAGCCTCTGGAAGTGGTCTTTTGATGTTATGTTTTCTTTGTGTTCTCTTGCTCTTCATGTTTGGAGTTAAGTATTGTGTTTTTTGTTTGGATGTTCTTGGTTGGGGATCCTTCCTTATTTACTCCTAGCATGGGGGTGGTCGGGTGGAACGTGCTACGCACCCCGTTGGGTCCCCTGTCATGCAGTCAATGCAGAGTTTTGTAGATACAACTTGATCTAGAGTACACATGTTACCAGATGTATATTTGTACTTGAGTTGTACTTTTGTATTGATGTATTACTCCCACATGTGTTGGGAAATCTTATGATTTAATCTTGTGTAATCGCTCAATGAGATGTACCAGAAGACTAATGTAATGTAAATCACACTATGTAATTCATTCTTGAACTATAATTGTAGATACCATTAATGGTGTGTTATATCTATGCAAATATGTTCATTATACTTCCATGTTTAACTTATTATGAATGCATGTATGGTTATCTTATTGTTTATTCTTCTTATATTACCTTTTCATATATGAATGTTTAAAATTGGAGATATGTGAATGAATGGGTTCCGATAATGAAAATTGGTAATTACAACTATCAACTTTTGTTAAGGGTTAGTTTGCATAATGTCACCTCATGTACCCCCAAAGGACTTAGGCATTTAATTTGCAATCATTAGTTATGTTATATGCATTGAATAACTTAGTGTTTATTCTCTATGTTTTTTTTTTTAAATGTTGTGTTTTCAGTTGTCCTTTGGGGTTTGTGCGACGGGGCGTTACAACTTGGTATCAACGCCAAGGTTGCTAACGTTGGGTTCTCTGTGTAGTTTGAGTCCATTAGGAAACCTTTGTGTTTAACTCTTGATCTCACATATACCCCAATTGATGTGCAGGATCATGCCTTGGGGTAGAGGTCGTGGCCGAGGAAGAGGCCGAGGTGGTGGCCGTGGAACCGACCGCCAAATTCCATCACCTCCGAGTTCCCACGGTTCAGAGCGTGAGGAACGACAGAGTTCCCAAAATAATTTGATAGGTGGTGGTCAGAACTCGGAACAGCCAGGTCTAGATGGTCAGTTGCAGCACCTACTTGAGGAGATACTAGGTCGTTTAGGCCCTAGGCAAGTGGAAGAACAAAGGTTGGAAAGGGAAAGGGAGAGATCTCCTAGACATGGGGAAATAACAGTTGAACAGGATGCAGTAATGGCGGGTCACATGAGAGACCTGTTGAGAGCACGACCTCCTACATTCTGTTGCCCTGGCAGTCTCTATGCGTATACGTTTATCGCACCCATAGATGCTTTTCTATGCATCCCTATGGCAGTAATACCATAGCTAGGTGCACCATCATGCACCTCAGAGGTTTCACATCCACTTGGTGGTAGATGGAAGAGAAAAAAATACATATTGACATCAGCATGGTGACTTGGGAATTATTTATGGAGAGATTAAGGGCTCATTTCCTTTCTGATCACTGGAGGTAGCACAGAGCAGATGAATTCCATGATTTAAGACAGATGGAAATGTTCGTTGAACAATATGAGCGTCATTTTTTCGAGCTCAAGCAGTATGCAGGGATTGGTAATGATGAAGCAATGCTTATGCAACATTTTGTCAGGGGCTTAAACGCTCAAATCAGTGGTGGAGTTAGAGTCTTTGAGCCAAAGAAAATGGAAGTAGCTATTGAGAAGGCTCGTTTGGTAGAAGAAAATTTGGCAATTCCATTGGGAGGTCACACAGGAGTTCGGATTGGCAGTGCCCTGGCATCAAGTTTTGGTTCTAGAGGTGGACAGCCTCAAGCTGCAGGGTCTTCCAGGAATTTTCGGGCACCCTCTAAGGGTGGTCTGCAGCAGCATCAGCAGTCACAACCCAAACAAAACAAATCACAATCTCAGCAGGGTGGTAGATCTCAGAGCAGGAAGGACCGAAGTTGGCAACGAATTAGGCAGGATCATTTTGAGCAGCTTGCACAAAGCACACAGTCGACACCTTCTCGAGGTAGCTTCCAGCAGTCGAGTGCACCGTCTGGTGTCAGAGGATTTGGATGAGGCATAGGTTGTTTCTCTTGTGGGAAACAGGGACATATTGCTAGACAGTGTCCACAGAGGAGCACTATAGGTTTTAGTCAGAGACCAGCTACTTCTGAGCCGACAGTGGGCGATGTGGGTAGAGCACATCGGGTGTTTGCGGCAGTGGACAATTTTCAAGCTAAACATCATGGCACTGTAATTGAGACATCAAGTGCATTGTATGGCACTATCATTTCCATTCTCTTTGATTCTGGAGCATCAAATTCATTCATTTCTCCTTTAGTAGTAGAGCATTACAGACTGTGGCAGCAAGGCAAGGCGTTAAGTGGTAGGTCGAATTGGCCTCCGGGGCAAAGGTAGTTGTTGAGTCACTAGTTCAGGGTTGTAAGTTGCAAATTGGGTCACTCATGACTATAGTGGATCTTTGAATCCTGCCTCTTGGTTCATATGATGTGGTTCTAGGTATGGATTGGTTGAGTGCCCATTGTTCCATAATTGATTGCCAATGCAAGGTTGTGTGTTGTGTTGATGATTCTGGTAATGAGGTTGAGATCATTGGTATATAGAGACCTATCTCATTACGATTGATCTCAGCCATGCAATTAAAAAGGTGCTTCAGGCAGGGGTGTCAGTTGTTTGTTGTGTCAGTAAATGACTTGGATTTGGGAGAGAGTCAAGAGATTTCATTGGATGACTACCCTCTTCTTAAGGAATACTTTGATGTTTTTTCGAGTGAAATTCTGGGGATGCCACCAAAGCATGACATCGACTTTAGAATTGACCTTATACTTGGAGGCGAGCACTGCTATACCGAATACAGGATAAACTCGCGGTTGAGGAACTCCATTTACGGTGGTTTGGGAGAACTTCTGAAAGGGATTTGCATCCCGCTTCCTGGTGATCTCCCAGCAGAACATTAGTTATATTGTGAAAAGGGCCGATTCCACTTCGGTGCCCGCGTGATTACGCGAAACTCAACGAAAGTGATGATCAGAATCGGTATCTATGAAATTGATGTGGTGCAGAACACCACAGGAAGCTTAAGCGGTTACACTAACAATTAAAATCTAGGATGAACATTTTTTTGATGTATTTTCGCTGAGGTATATTGACCATTATGAGTAGAATTAAGCAGGGTATGTCTAGGATAGGAAAGTGAGGAAGAATTGGATGAAGTTTAGAAACTCATTTCTTAGTTTTAAAGTAGCAAAAGTTGCAAAATGGTGCATTTTGCAACTTTGCCACAATGTAACTGACATGTCCGACCAAGGGGAGGCATAACTACTTTTGTTGACCTATATAGGGTGTGCCTCGTCCTGAGAGCAAGGTTGGAAGCATTTTTACTTTGATTGGAGTTTTTGAATTCAATAAAAGACAGTGGTGTTTTAGTGTGAATTTCTGGTTTTGTCTCAAAGTAGAGCTTTAATGGATTGAAATTGTTACTGTATTGTACGTAGGATGTAGTGTACTAATAGGTTAAGCCCTGTGTGGTAGTAATTTAGATTTCGAGTTCAGTTTCAAGCATTATAGTAGGTAGTTATTTCTTTGCATTTGCTAATCTGATAGTTTGTTGGTAGAAAATGGAGGTTTAGGTCACATTCCCACTGTACATAACGTACGGCCTCTTGGGAATTGTGACTAGACTCCATGATTGTAAATATGGTAGGGTTAGGATTCATTAGAAGTCAGGGTATCACTGTGGAATTCTTCTCCTAGGCGAGCCAGGAAGTGTCCGGCTAGGGAAGACAAGGAGTGCAAAGAACTTTGATTTGCAGGGGTGATCATTTCCTGTCAACTCACGGTGTGGAGAGGGTAACCAGATGCCTTGCAAAGGCTTATCATGGAGGAGGAAGCTCCACCAATCCATTTGGTGAGAGAAACTCCTGACAATCTGCTGTGTGGTCAGGAAATGGCTTAAAAAAGGCCTAATTTGCTAATTGAGGGTATGGCTGTGTACGGACAGCTGAGGGTTAAGACCTCTAAAATCTTTGAGGGATGGGCATAAGGATCAGGAACCCTAAGGGAAGATTATGTGTTCTTTGGGAAACTTAGGAGAACAACCCTATTTTCTCAGAGAAGAAGACCTAATTGGGGGCTCCTAAGCTAGTAGTCTTTTTAACCCTAAATGAGGGTTTGGTGGAAGTGATGACAAGATGGAGTTAGGAGGATCCTTCAGAGCCATGATGGGATGGAAAGAACCTGTTAGAAACCTCTCCACACCCATGCAAAGCTAAGTTCAAGGTTTGGAGTAGAATAACCTTTAGGGTGGATTAAGGGCTAAGGAAGAGTTGGAGACATTGCACCAAGATTGACTTGGTAGGTTGATTTGTGATGGTAGTGGGGTTGGCAAGGCAAAACCAGGGGATCCTAAGTAAAGAAAGGTCCTATAGGTTGAAGTGGTGGTGAGAGACACCATAGAAGTCTTCCAACAAGACTTAGAGCATGATTCTATGATTGTTTCATCCAACCTCCCCACCAGATTGGTATCAGAGCAACAAAAGATTTGGGATAGAATAATATATGTCAGAGATTGAGTCTAGTGGTTCTACTGACATGGTGACAAATGCAGAATTGGCCAAGAAGTTCAAAGAACAAGAGGAAGACAATAGGCTATTGAGGGAAATAATAGCCCAACTTGAGCAAGTAATGAGTAATGTGCAGTTGGAATGAAGGGTACCAAAGAAAGAAGAGGTTGCAGAGGAAGACAAGATCCTTGAACTTGACCATGTTTTGCAAGAAGAGCCTTTCTTAGCAGAGGCATTGAAGGCAGGTGGAAAAGCGAAGGCATACCACTATTTAGGTGATGGGAAAATGGAAGGCGATACGTTAATGGGTTGGATAGAGGGAATGAAAACCATTTTGAGCGGTAGGTCAGAAACTGAAAGGTAAAGGTGGCTAAATCAGGGGTGCAAGGGTTTTATGACATGAAGATGGAGATCATTGGAATAGAGAGGAAAAGGAAGGAAAAGCCTATTTCTACTTGGAGAATGGTTGCCAAAGTGAGAGAAGCATACATGTGATGATTATGAAATTGATTGCACAAAGAAATGACTTGAGACAAAGAGATGTGAATTCTTATACTGAGGAGTTTCAAAAACTTTGCATGAGGTCTCATGTTACTGAGGATGAAAGTCTTAAGGTGGCTAGATACCTTAACGGTTTGAAGTGGAACATTCAAGAGGAGATGACTCTTCTAAGTCCCAAGACAGTGCACCAATGCTATCAATTGGCTATAAAGATTGAAGAGAGGAGTAAGAGGAAACAAGAACAGGCTTCTAAGAGCAGAGGAAAAGGTAGAGATCAAAGAGGACATAGAGGTGGATACCAAGGTAGAGGGACTGAACAAAGAAATCAGGGAGAGTCTAAACTCACAGAGCATGGAAGTGAGACACCTTCTAGAGGAGGGTATAACAGAGGTAGAGGACCTCAAGGAGGTTCAAATAGAGGGAGAGGAGCAGGAAGAAGTAACTCATACTTTGCTAGTATGAAGTGTTACAACTATGATCAAGTAGGTCATCCAGCTTATAGGTGCCCAGAGAAAGCATCTTCATCAAATACTGAGAAGAGAGTAGCATATGCTCAAAAGGACACCATGAGTGTCAAATCACCAGAGGTTAGTCACATAGAATCAAAAATGGGGGAGAACCTGATGTTTAGCAGGGTTCTAATCAAACAACCAGTCAAAGAAGAGCCAAAGCAAAGGAGAGCCTTATTCAGGGCAAGATGCAAAATACTTGGAAAGGTGTGCAAGGTTATAGTGGATTCAGGGTCTACTGATAACATTATCTCTGAGGAGGCAGTAAGGAAGTTAAAATTGGAGAAGATACCCCACACTAGTCCTTACAAGGTGACATGGTTGAACAAAGGATAGAGTGTTCTTGTCAATGAGCAAACAATGGTGGAGTTCTCCATTAGAGGGTACAAGGATAAGTTGATTTGTGATGTGTTACCCATGGATGCATGCCATCTTCTATTGGGCAGACCATGGCAGTATGATAGAGGTGCCATCTATGATGGAAAGGAAAATACTATCTCATTCAAAAAGGATGGAAAGACATTCAAATTGCAGTCACTGTCAGATGAGGAAGAAGGATAGTCAAAGACCCCTAGTGTCTTATTAAGCAGTGGCAAGGAGTTCCTTAACACTCTACATCAAGGAGGTGAAGGATATGTGGTTATGGTGCAACCCAAGGAAGAAGACAAAGCAAAGAAAACAGTCATACCTGAAGTAGTCCAGAAGTTGCTTGAGAAGTACAAGGACATAGTCAGTGATGGAACACCAGCAACCTTACCTCCAAAGCGAGCCATCAGTCATCAGATTGACTTTATACCAGGGGCTTCATTTCCAAACAAAGCAGCTTACAAGCTTACACCAGATCAGAACCTAGAAGTAGCCAAGCAAGTGCAGGAGTTGTTAGACCAAGGACTAATTAGGAAGAGTATCAGTCCATGTGCAGTACCAGTGGTCTTAGCAACCAAGAAAGGTGGTAAGTGGAGGCTATGCACTGATTCTAGGGCTATAAATATAATTACAATCAGATATAGGTTCCCTATTCCTAGGATTGGGGATTTGATGGATTGTCTTGGAGGAGCTCAGTATTTCACCAAGTTGGATCTCAAGAGTGGATACCATCAGATCAGAATCAAAGATGGGGATGAGTGGAAGACAACTTTTAAGACAACGGATGGGTTGTATGAGTGGAGAGTTATGCCATTTGGACTCTCTAATGCCCCTAGCACATTCATGAGGCTCATGAATGAAGTGCTTAAGGATTTCACAGGTATATTTGTGGTGGTGTATCTAGATGACATACTCATCTTTAGCAAGATAGCAGAAGAACATCTAAAGCATGTGGAGTTGGTTCTTAAAAGGTTGCAGGAGGAGAGGTTAGCCATCAACCTAGAAAAGTGTGAGTTCTTCAAACAAGAGC